>VWZZ01002858.1:0-66846 GCA_013399095.1 Psophia crepitans
CCAGACCCATCCGCAGCCATCAGCAACATTTCTGCGATGGCACCAGCCTCTCAGCCACGTATTTATCAGCTGGGTTTTCTGGGTCCTCTCAGTGCCCCTCCCTGCCACTGTAGGGATAGAAGAGAACACCACCTGAACACCTACTCCATCCACTAACTGCCCCAATCCCCTGAAGTCCCTTTTGATAGCTTTCAGGCTCTTCTCAGTGATTTCATCGCTGCCAGCCTGAACTATCAGCAGGGGATAGTAATCAGAGGGGCAAACCAGCAGTATCTCTGATATTCATTTAGTAGCACTAGGCTGCTAGTCCATGTATTATTTCTGCAACCAACAGTTTCATGGTTACTATGCTACACAAGAAGTCTTAATTTTCATGAGATCAACACTTCTGCCATCGATGTCTTTCAATTCTATTGACTCGAGGAGGATTTCTCTGTATAGAAGGTAAAAACCCCCAATTCTGTCCTTTGTTTTCAGCCTTCAATATCTAACATTGCATTCTCCCAGATTGCCTCCTATCATCCAGTGGAGGGCCTGTTGTGGAACATTTGTAAAATCACCATTTATAAATCAGTAATTGTGCAGCATTTGGCAATGCTGATACCACTAGTAGATGGAAAGGTGCTGGATAATCTGTATATTATGTATGTATGCTCCAGTTTTCACATTTCGTTCTTTATTCCTTACCAGAGAAGCAGCACCTAGTTAACACTGCAGCAGTCATCCAAAAAAACCAAACCAAACAAAAAAAAATAATCAAAAAGGTACAGCTGATACTAAGACACTTTGCTCAGTATGCATCTGGGTAAGGTTTTAAATGCAGAAGGAGCTCAAGAGTAACAAAAGTCCTTCTATTCTCAAAGAAAGGAAGAAAGAAGAAAGAAGGAGAAAAGAAAGGAAAGACTAATAGGAATTCAAGCAGGTCATTTTAATAATCAATGGCAGTGCCTGTTCATCACAGCTAGCTTGTGCTAATGGTCCAGATGCTCTTATTCTGCCTTCTGCATGCCGTGCCACTTAACCTTTTCTGGGGAAGGAGGGAGGAGTACATTTTGGATCTCAATGTGCTGGGACGAAAAAGTGTATGACCAAACCCAAGGATTAATTTTTCTGAAGTTTATGGAGTACTAACTGTGTTGAAGAGAGTCATAAAAACCTCTCACAGTCTCAGAACAACAGCCAGCATTGTGTTGCTACCCTACTGACAGGCTGGAATGAAAGATGAGAGCATATTTCTTCAATTGGCTGCAATCAAAATATTTGTATAGTACAAAAGAATATAGTAAGAGAGAGAAAAAGAAAATATAGCACCTGCTGTTATTGAAAATGCTGTCAATAAGGATATGGAAGCTGGGGAAGTCAGCATGAGTCAGCAAGAAGTCCAAGGACAATCAAGAGACTTCGTCGCTTTGGGGTGACTGGTTAAGAGATCAGGAGCACAAGCAGAGTTCTCCTCTACCCTTCCAGTTGCAGGGAATCACAAGGAGAGAAACAGGAAGAGCAGCAGATCAATACCTGGCTCTGAGCCTCATGTCACTGGCAAAATTTTGGGGGTTTTGATCATGCATCAGTCTATATGACATCAGGCCTACTGGTGACAGGTGGGGTAAACCTGTCTCAAAGAAGAAAAAGGATCTTCGCTGCATAGGAGTTAGCAGGGCTCATCAAAATAACTTTAGGCTAGATTCCAAGGGGGAAAGGGATAAAACCAGACTCACTAGAGATACGCCTGGGGGCAGCACAACAATGTTTGTGGGATGGTGTTCCCTTCAGTTACCTGCTACAGAGGGTATCAAAAGAATTGGGTTAAAAGTTTTAAAATACCGTGCAGTCCCAAAGTACAATGCAGTTGCACGCTCTTTCAGTTTCTTTAAGAGATAATAGTCTTTGCAAATATTTATCTCCAAGTCTAGTGTTCCTCATCGCATAGCTTACACAAAAAACGTTGCCTGCAACATCCTAAGGTACAGCACACAGATTACCAGGGAGCGGATGGTGCCCATGGCATGCTGTGCTGCTCCCTCAGGAGCAGAAGGCTGGAGATGTCCAATCTGGATATTTTTGTTAATGCATGTACACATTGCCAGCTGATACATGAAACAGGTATAGTGCTTGGGCTGCTGTTCCTGAAACCTTCTGTTACAGATTTCCATAACTAAAGAGAGGATAACATTGCTCACTGAAAAGCAGTGTTTAACCTACTATCCACATACCTGTGTGAATTCTACTAGGTCACCTATCTGCATACCATCTGGGAGCTCCAAAAAAACAACAGAAAATCAACAGGTATATGCTATGGTAAAATCCTCTATACTACTTTCACAGGTTCCTCCACTTAGCTGAAAAATGCAATTACTAACATGGACTTCTCCATGTTAGTGTACAAATCAAAATCTGTAGGAGAAAATAAATTAGATAAAAAAATTGGAAGTTGAATTGTTCACTGTTTCAGTTAAAATAACAACAAAGGCAGGATGGCCAAGCCCACCTCCATAGAAAAAAACAAATTCGCTCTTGCTGTCATGGAAGACCTGGAAAACTTATAGAATGCACCAACTGCAAACCAAGCCATGTAAGCTCAATTTGAATTAAACTCATGTTCTGTAACTGCCATTCTCATACCAGCAAATTTCACAAAGTCATGACTGTTTATGTTCTGTCTGTAACCACAAGCCATTCATGTGCAATTTATTCTCACGAATAAAATGACATTCTGCATAATTTCTTCTTCCACAATGGAAACAAATGTCTAAGTAACATTCACATCTGATAAATTCATCCTCTTCCTTCTGTGCAGCTTATTCTGACTTGCTACATCCTTAAATATGCAGACTGTAGATTGCTAAATATTACTATTGACTCAATATTTTCTCCCAGCATTGTTACCAAATGAAATTTTAGCAACATTAGCGGGATTTTTAACATTAGGTGTATTTGATCCATCTGACATGCAGAAAGGTGTAACGTCTAATCAAGACATTTATTAATACAGTGAAAAAGTACCAACTGAATTACTGAGTTTTAACTATCAAAAAAGAGTTGATAAAGGGCTTGTTACCTATTATTTAAAATAAAAGTTTAAAAAATGCAATTAAAAATAAAATAGAGAAAAAATAGCTTATATATTAAAAATTTAGTTAGATTATTGTAGGCAGTGCCTGAGATTATTTCTCTATTAAGGCCTACACTCAATTTTCAACAGTTTAGTGGGCAATAGCTGAAGCTGGTCAGAGCACTCTCCATGGACCTTTTCAAGAGAAAACTTAAGATTTTCTGTTAAAAGATTCCAAATAAGCTGCAAAATTCTGTTTCCCATGTATTTAGAAATAATAGATTTAAGAGAAGTAGAAATAATCATTGAAAAATATTTATTAATAAAACTTTAATTTTTTTTCATCAAATCATGTTACCCTTTTGTCTTGTTCTCAGTCCTTCCTCCTGTGTTATTTGTGCTGGGTACTTGGTTTGTATTACAGAACGTTTGGGGAGAGAGAAGCTTAAACCAGCTCCTTGTTGATCTCTCAATTCCCACTAAAGTGACTAGTGGTTTGCTGGGGAAAGAGAGACCGCTAGGAATTGCTGAAAAATCTCGGTTTTTAGCTACAAGTTCTTGCCCAGGAGACTGTATATGGATGCATCCAGGCTTGCATGGAATAATTAAACAGCTATGTGCCTTAGCTTCTGAGAACAGTTCGGGATCATTTCTGAATTCTGTGTTAATGACACGTTATCTCATTTTTAATATAACAAAGGGTACATCTAAACAGAGTCACTGAAACTCTTACCCTCACAGCTCCTAGCTTTAAACTAGCTGACATGGGCACTGCTAGGAGTAAAGTCACTTCAGGATGAATCCTGGTGCAGAGTGTGAAGCAGCCGGAGAAGCTCGGCACGTGCCCCAGTAGTCACTCACACGTGTGCGGAGGAGCTGTGGCAGCATTTCCAGCTGGGTCAAAGTCTGGACGTGCACACAGAAGGGACTGTCACCGGCTCACTCATTTTACCAGAAGGAGTCCCAAGTACATCAGCTGCACGCTGCATTATCAATTTGTATTCCTGAAGTTCAGCACATTTGCTGCACGCCACGTACAGCTCCAAAGTGGAAGATTTTGCCTTTGAAACTGATTTTATTAACGCAGCGTTTTTATGCTATATTCTTTAGACTTTGAAGAAAACAGACGGAAAAGAAACATTCCTTTTGATCTTCTGGATGTTCAAATCTTTCGGCGCTTGTACCTCATTACTGATTGTATCATTTCAGCCTTGTTGCAAACCAGTGTTTTCTACCTAATAACTGCCTGATCTCATGAAGCTAGGCTTTTCTTCTTCTATTTGCTTTCCAGTCTCTTAATTTATTTTTATTATTTCCTTTGCCATTAAATGTTTAACAACATATCCTGTGAATTTATGGAGTTTATTGAATTTACTGTTTTTATATAACCTAAACCCTGCAGTTTGGTCACTGACCTAAAAAGCCCCATAAAAGTATGTAGCTACTAATAGTGCAGGCTAGACCTCACAGGAGGTTACTAGTATCTCAAATTCATCTACAAGCTTCAACATACTTCTGCTAGCTGTCCACCTCTTAACCTCTGCTACAATAAAGAAAAAAAGCTTTTTGTAACAAAACCAAGTGACACATTTTAAGGTTATTTTCAGTGCCAAACTTTACTGAAGAGGAAACAGGATTACCCTCAGCCTCACCTCACCAGGCAAGTGCTTCTGCCCCTGACCATCTTGGTGGCCCTCTGCTGAACTCAGTCCTGTGTATTAATCCACTTTATCTTACATTGGGGTCCCAAAATTGGATGCAATATTACAGATGCGGCCTAATGGGTCAGTTCCCAACCTGTACTGTTGCAAGATTTTCTTCCTGCCCAGGTGGAGGACTTTGCATTTGTCCTTGGTGAATTTTGCAAGGTTTCTGCTGGCCCATTCCTTCAGTCTGGTTATGTCCCTCAATGGCAGCCCTGCCCTTGACCATGTTGACCGGTGCCCCTGGGGTCACCTGCAAAGCTGACTTTGTTGCCTCCTTCAGACTATACATAAAGATGTCAAATCAGGACAGATTCTTCTACAAATCTCTGCATACTCCTCTTGCATAGGCACTCAGGTATGGTATGGTGCATTAACCACTACCCTCTAAGCCCAAACACCCAACCAGTTATTTACCTCTTCTCTATCCATCCAGATTTTTAATGCCCAAAGAACAATATATAAATATTGTGGGAGAAAAAAATAAAATTGCAAAAGTTAAGGTAAATGGCATCCACTGCTTTTGCTTCATCCACAAATCTGGTCATTTTAGCACAGCAATTAGGTTGGTCAGGCATGATTTGTACTGTACCCAGTCACCACCCTTTCCTTCAGGTGCCCGGAAATATGTTCTGTGAGGACTTGCTTCACAATTTTTTCTGGGACATTGTCAGGGCCTGTAACCTGCCAGTGTCCTGAGTTCCTTTGCCACAGCATCTTGAACATCACTGTTTCATGGTCACTATAGCCAAAGCTGCCATTGGTAATCACATCTCCCACTAGTTCTTTCTCTTAGTTCATAAGAGGTCCAGCAGTGCTGTACCCTTCATGGTGGGTCCATCCAGTATTTATACGAAGAAGTTGTGCCTGAAAACCACCAGAAACCTCGTTGCCTGCTTGTCTCCTGCCTTGCTGCCCATCTACAAGATGTCAGGGAGGTTCAAATCCTCCATGAAAACCAGAATCTGTGATTAGACACTTCCTTGAGTTGTTCAAAGAAGGCTCCATCCACTTGTTCACCCTTATCAGGGGTTCTGTAACAACAATCCATCATCATGTCTCCCCTACCAGCCTCTCCTCTGATCCTGATCCACACTCTCCACCAGCCAGCCGTCCATCCCACAGGAGAGTTCTGTACATCCACGCTGTTCCTCTGCACAGAGGACAACCCCTTTTCTTCATCTCTCCTAGCTGTCATTCCTGGTCAAACAGCTTATTTTACCTTATTTCTGACTTATTTTTAAAATAACAATACTAAAGTTTCATTAAAATTTCAATCAACATTAGAAAACTTTTGTTTCATGATTTCATTTGTCTCATTGGGCCTTGAGAGTCTCAAGTCAATGTTTCAAAGTAAAGCATACAGCATAATGCTTTCTGGTTTTTTGTTTTTCTCCCTTGTTATTACAACAAATGGCAATTAATTGATTTTATGTGATAGGCCAGTGAGGCAAACCGTAGAATCACAGAATGGTTTGGGTTGGAAGGGACCTCAAAGACCATCTAGCTCCAATTCCCCTGCCATGGGCAGGGACATCCTCCACCAGACCAGGTTGCCCAAAGCCCCATCTGACTTGGCCATGAACACTGCCAGGGATGGGGCATCCACAGCTTCTCTGGACAACCTGTTCCAGTGCTTCACCACCCTCATAGTCCAGAATTTCTTCCTAATATCTAATCTAAATCTCCCCTCTTTCAGTTTATTGATAGATGTATTATGGGTAGACATATTACAAAAAGAGGTGGGAAAATGTAGCATCTATAGTGATAATGGAAAAAACCCTCACAAAACCCCAGCCAAGAACTACTTTGTATGCTTACAGGGAATTGATTATTTGCGGATGGTCCACAAATAAAAAGCTACCCTGCCCAGACTGTAAAATTGCATAGGTATTTTATTTATTTGTGATATGCTGCAACTGTCTCAGAAGCATCAGGTATTGGCCTTGCATGGAAATCTCAGAGCAGATTAAATAAACTAGTGCTCTGATCAAGTACAAGACATCTTACATTTCTGTATTTTATTTCCAAGTGGCCAATGCAATCAGAAGAATCCTTCTCAAGATACTTCCTACATGATCTGTTTCCATGACTACCATGCTTTTTAGTGTGTTTCCACAGTTCTGAACAGTAGCTGGATATATGCAATGCAGATACATTAGTTGTTTAAATAGTATATGATGAAATAGATAAACCAATACAATAGATGAGGGAGATTGCATTGCACCGTGGAAAACTCAGGTTACTGTAGCTGCTGAGGCAGAAATCCTTGATTTATGCTAGTGAAATAAGACTACAATCTGGTTTTGTTTCCTTAGTGGCTTCATTGCCTTGTCTAGGCTGAAAACTTTAAAAGTCCCATCTTTTATTACTTTTTGCTTTGTTGCATAATAGATAAAAATCTGCTTTAGTTGCATGTAACTGCTTTCTGAAACTTCATGTTGTAACTTATTCATCATTATGCATTAGTTATATTTATGAGGACACTTAAATTGAGTCACTCCATACTTTAAACATTATGTTAAAAAAATCCCTTGGCATTTGAATGACAAGGAAATATGTATGAATTCAGAAGCTTATTTTTCTTTATTTGAATTGTAATGCCATCTGCCAAAACTCTCTCTCAGTACGGTTCTGTAACAGCGTCAGAAAGGAACTTTGCATGAGAAACAGGTGTGAGGTCCTTTGTTAATGTACCAGACACACTTTGGTTGCATTTATAAGGGCACTTTGCAAATGTAGTGTCCAATTAATACATTGATTTGTGACAATGACAAAATAATCAGGTTTCTAAGTCAATTTTCCTTCAGGAGTTTTAACTGTATGGGATGATAAGAAGACACTTAAGATCTACTCATATTTTCTTCATGTTTTAATGTTCAGTAATGTTGATATGTAGCTAACGTTATAGGAAGGGAAAAAAAAAGGAAGGCAAAGCATTACTTCTATGTTCATAGCCATTTTTTATTTTTATGCTCTGCAATGTCAGGAAAAGTGGCAACACAAATATTTTCTGCTGCATTTTTCCCTTCTGTCCGTCTTCTCAGTCACACCTTCCTAAGGGTGACTAGAGAGGTGATTAAGAGGCTACTGTGCTAGAGGGATAGGAAGGAAACAGCACAAAGTGCTGGAGAAAAAGAAAGAACAGACCATGGTTCATCATGTGTCTTGTTTATCATTCAGCACCTCCAAAACCCTTCATGTTCTTCTCCAAAGAAAAGAGGCTCTTACTTTACCCAAGAAAATCCTAATCTCCTACAAAGACAAACTGCAATCTATTCCTAATTCTCCCCAAACCTGGAAATTTTTTACCAAAGAATTTTTCCTTCTTGAGACAACTTCCAGCTCCCACAAGTGACACAGCCCTCCTGAATACTGCTCTGCCAGAGCATGTCCACTGCCGTATCTAAGCCAGAGTCCTTCCCATTCCCAGAACTTCTGAGGGGAATAAGATTATAAAGACAACAAAAAAGGCAGCTGTGGCTACCTCAGAAAAAGCTTACCTACAACAGTTAATGGAAGAGCTTAATGTCTGCTCACATTTTTTCATTCATGTGCAGTAACAGTCTATTTGCATAAGTCAGGGGACTTTCAGGTTACTCAGTTGTATGACTGCCATTAGGGTAAGCATCGACCCAGAGGAATGAGGTATCTGGCTTTCATGATTGTGCTATATGTAATTTTGGTATCAGCAACTGATCTACTTGAGTTATTCCAATAGAAAGTAACCTTTTTTTGCCGTGTATTCCTTTGCTTTGTTCCATCTGGTACAGTATTGATTTCTGCACAGGTATTATTTTAATTAATTATTTAAATCAAACTAAATACTTTTAATTGCATTTGTAGTTAATGGTTGAAGGTAGGTCTCCAAATTGAAGCTGTAGCAACTTAGGAGCATCATCAATGAATCTTCAACTTCTCTTTTTCTGTTAGTCTTTTAATTTCTGCTCTTTACTGTTCTCCAATCTCTTCAGCTCCTTAAATATCAAGGTCACTACAAGCTCTTAAACAAAAAAAGAGACCCTCCAAACTGCTTCCCCTCTAACTTATCCCAAAAGATGTATGGCCTACCACAAAGTCAGTACAGTATAGACCCTGCAGGAACCTTACAGGAACATTAAACATGAAGATCGAATGGATCTCTCACTGAAGTATCTCATTTCAGCCCAGCTTTGTCTGACTCTTATACCTTTCTAATTCCTCTATAAGCCAGCTTAGAAGTAATCAGGCATAGCACACATACAAGAGCACACCTTTTACAGACTGACCTAGCGATACTTGATTGAACTTTGTTGAGGATTTCTCCTTCTGGCCCATGAGAACAAACCAGACTGGATGCTTAGGCTGGGTCACATCAACGTCAGCACATGCTGTTCAGAAGGCTCAGTAAGAAGAGCAGCAGCATGACCTTATTGACTAGAGCCCTGGATATTTAAAAAAATACAAGTATGAGAGCCTAAAAGAAAATACAAAAACTACTCTTCAACCAAAGCTGTCCCTAAATCAGTAGAAAGGGATTTGAGGATATCAGACAAATAAAATGCAGACATTGCAAGCAGGAGAAATGGAGAAATTAGGCTGTTGCCACATGGTTTTTAAGACTGATTTTGTTGTTATTGTCTGTAACTACACATAGTCATAATATAACCAGAGAAGAGCAAATAATCACAGAATGGAAGAACTTTTAGTGGCGGGGTTATATTTATTTTCATTCATCTGCAGTCTTCACAGACCTTAATGAACTCTACCGGCCATCTGCAGGCAGAACGCAGAGGATGAGAATTTTAATGGGACCTCTTTACTGGACAGGTGTAGAGGCTATAAATATTATCTCCAAGTCAAGCAGGGCTGGAAGGGACTTGATTTTACCTCTCTCTCCTGGTAATGTAACTGTAAAGTTTGCTATGTACTGCTGTAAAATGTAATGTTGGAATTATCATCCATAACTTTCAGATGCAGTAGAACAGGCTGAATTAAGTGTGTTTGTAATTTAAGATTTATTCACTGTGTACACTAATCAACAGCTAGCTATTTTTTTTCTTTGGTGAACTTTATTCATTTTGAGGCAAATATTAGATGCCTACAGAATATGTATGCTCAGCTCCTAAGTTTGCCTTTAGCGCTGAGCTGCGCTCAGGTTTTGTGGATTTAAACTAGTGTCTGTTTTCTTCTTTGATACGTAATTAGGTGCTTGCATTTCCCAGGCTTGGTTCACATCTGGTTCAGTGGTCTGTTCTCCCAGAGAAAGATGATTTCTGTATCATGGGGCAAAATAAGCCTCCAATCTTTTATAGAGTCTTACAAATGCAGAGTATGGAATGCTACGTGCATTTTAGGCGCATATTTTTCTCTGCTCCACTGACAAAGTCAGTTGTGCAACTGTCGTGTTTGTAAAACGGTTGGCTCTGAGCACTTGCAACACCTGTGGCAGAGGAAGCCCCTGCCAGCCTTTTAGTGCACAGTGAAATGATAAAAATGTATTAGTTTTCCACTTTGCAGTTGCAGTTCTAATTACACAATGCAGCTGGTGCTGCAGGAAAATCCATGCTGTTTAACAGTAAAGGAATTTAAGTGGAAGAAGTGGAGACTGTGTGCTTTGCAACTGCCTCTTTTTTCCTCTTTAATCTCTTTTTTCCCCCCTCTACCATTTTAAAATGAGTAGGTGATGTGGAAGGGCAAAGAGACAGGGAGAGTACAAAAGATGGGTGTAAATGAGTGAGAGAAAGCAGCAGTGTGACAGTGAGGGAGGGAAGATATGTTGCTACGATTGGCACAACGGCTGGGCAAGGACTGGCCCTGCAATTGCTCATTTCCCTCCATATTTTACTTCTCTCATCTTTTATTTGCCAATCTCTTTTACCAATTCTATTTCCTCTTTTAAAATTTATTTTTAGCTTCTTTTGTCCACCCCATCCCCCCTGCCCCCCCTTCTTTTTTTAAAATTCTTTGAGTCAGTAGCAAACAGAATACCTTTTGGTTTCCTAAAAGTGGTGGAAGGCAATGTTAAAACTGGAACAACTGCTCATGTAATTTGGCCCATACAGCCTAAAGAAGGGAGAATGTTTGTGTTTATAACTTCTGAGTTTGCAGAAGCTGAGTCTGGATATCTGTACAAGTCTAAAAGAGAATGAGGATTGTATAATATAGTTTTAGGTTCATGAGATGGCTGCTCCTTTAAAACACCACCCCCCTGTTATATGAACATGTAACTCACTAGTGAGTGCTTAGCATGACAAGGATTTTATAAAATCAAAAATCATTTAGATGCCAGTCTAAGGTTCTCCTGAGAATACCTGCATTTCCTTGTCTTCCTTTAGTAAACGTAATCAGAAGTTCACAACACTCAATAATTATTTGCTCAGATTTCCAGTATCCTGCTCTTTTGTGACAGGTATGACAATATCTGGTTACCTCAAAAAAATGGAGACCTCGGGAACAACTGCAATCCTACAATCAAGGTCATTCCCAAGTTCCTTCAGAACAGGGCTGTTAAAAGAAATTGCTGTCTAACAGTATCTCTGAGCGAAACCCTGCCCACTGTTTGATTTGCAGGTCAGACTTCTGCCATTCAGATGTTACCAAGGTTCTGAAACAACTTAATAAAGCGAACCAAGATGCCAGCTATTCATACCAATCATCAGCACCCTCATCCACACTTAGTTACAACAGCAAGCGGAAAAACTTTCTGAAACAGCCAGTGAAAGTAATTACATTATATTTTACTGTATCAGTATCAAAGGTATCAAAGTCCCAGTAATCATCAATTCTCAATCCTGACTGTTCATACCACAAAATCTGGAGTCTGGAGGCTGTTTTGACCTGAAAATGACAGGCAACAGCACCCTCTTTCCTGCAGCAAAAGTAATTCACTGCAACCAGACAACCATTAACACCATTTCACGCCCTTAAATGATAGGCGCTTATAATCAGACCTGCTCATGTTTCTGCTCTGTTCTCTTTAACTAATATTCTTACGACAGTTTTGCCATCTTCTTTTGAAATCTTTCTTTTAGCCATTAATAGCAAAAGGACTATATTTTTTGTTCCAACAGAAAACATTAAAAAACTCTAAAAGATTGGAAGTTTTGCTGTGGCTATGTTGATGACTGTGCTATTCTGTGTAGTCACACTTGTCCCTCATGAGGAGAAGCTCTCAATAAAGGGCTCGAATTGCGATGCCAAGCATATGACTTTGGTACAGTCATTGTTAGGTTTTCTGCAAGTCAAGGTTGCACTAATAAGCCAAAGCCTTTCTTTCATGACACTATGCAAACCTGAGATAATATGGGTAATTCTACAGGAATGAAAGAAAAGGAATATTTAGCAAGGCAGAAGGATGGAGGAAATACAGACAGACATCATGTGGAAGTTGCAGCAGTAAAAATACTTATGCACTGTTGAGAGGAGTTAAGGGGGTCTTAGATTTTTAGATGAGATGTTGCTTAATAATTACCCAGATGATTGGGAGCGAGAGCTAAGAGAATTTTAGTAGATGAGATATTGTTTAATGATTATCTAGGTTGTGGTATACCTCAAAGAATTGAATTAGTAGATGTTGCTTAATGATTTGCTAACTAACTGGAGCAGAAAGTCTTGCGACTCCTCACAATGGACAGTTCCTGATGGAAGTCAGAAACCTGTCCTAAGAACCAGCTGAAACCGACCCTGCAGTTTGAACAGAAGCCAGGGAGCAACTTGACCTGCGTAAAGACAAGAGGTCACTAGCGGTCACGAAGAGGAGCCACCAGCCTTCATCCCCACGACCCCCGACGACCACCGCAAGGAGGCACTGCGCAAGCGCAGTTGGGAGGAGTCTGTGGAAATGACTCTTGAAACTAATTTCAATGTGAAGCGGGAATAGGNGTCATATCTTAGAAAACAAGAACTCTTGAAGGAGGGGTTTTTCTGTCTTATTTTAGCTAATCTAATGGTAAGAAGGAGATAAATCCTTAAAAGAAACTTTTGCTGTTGCCTCATAAGTAGGCTTGCCCACTTATCTTTTTAAGTTTTGATAAATTCATAAACACTTCTGTTATTAAGAACAATTAAAGACTGTGACAATAAAAGGAAAAAAATAATAAAAAAAAAATCAAGGACATCAGCACTTGATCTTGTGAGAATAAAATATTGGATTAAAGAAAAGGAAAATTCATTCCATTGCTGCAATATGAACGGTCTTGAGATGCCAAATATGGATATGAAATTAAATTTTTAATCTATCTAAAAGTGCATGTCTGCAGTCTTTGACTTAGACTCATGTCTAACGCAAATCTTATTAAGTAGAAGAAAATGTTTGGAAGAATGAAAAGGAAGCAGAATAAAATGTATAACCTTCTCCCCCAAAATAAGACCTTGATTTATTAAAGATAGCACACAAAGGTCCTTGATATTTTCCCTAGATCAGTTTTTACATCTATATCACTTTTTTTAAAAAAATAAAAATCTTAATGGATATTTATGATAACCTCTGAGTTATCCAGAGGCCAGAAAATGGAAATTTCTGCTGAAGGTTCTACTTCTAGCATTTCATGTTCCCTTTGAAAGAAATATAACCTAATACAATGAACAACAGAAATGAAACAAATGTGCATAAGCTGACTTTGAAAACAATAAAGTGTAATTTTCGATTAAATAGTCCCCTTTCTGTTGTCCATTCCAAACCGTACAGTTGACTGACATTTACAGATTATTTTTCACATTTGTCAAAGAAAATACCTTTTAACTCCATTTGTATGCAGTTGATGCAAGATGAAAATGATCAAAATAACAAAACCAGATAGTGTTGCCATATGTTCCAGTACAGAAGCAAATTATAGTATATTAACACCCCATCACTATAATATAAAGATGCTGCAAAGATAAATGTTCCCTAAAAAATATCTACCAAAGAATTAAAGGATGGGTAATATTAAAAATACAAAATATTATTTCCCCCCTTTTTTCCTTCATGTTTCCTCTTCTTTTTTCACCCTTTCTTCCCACTATTACTGTTGTTACAGATTCTCTCACTAATTCCTTTTACTAGAGATCTTGATGTTGTCTTTGACCAGTAGCTCCAAGTTTATTTTTCTTACAACTAAATCTTCTAAGAGCTATAGTTTGAATAGTTCAAGCATATGTAAGCTTCTCATGTCTGATATATCAAACAAACCCAGCCCACACAGTAGTGGTACTCAGAGCCTCAAATTTTAGTGTTAAATATGCTGGTCTGTCAAAAATATCCTTTTTTTCTCTTTTTTTTTGGTCAATATGAATCATGCAACTTGTCTAATTTAGTGTTTTAATAAAAGTCTGGGATTTCTCATTTCAACTACATTTCTGTTTCCCATCAGAATTTATTTCCACTTGAAAGAAATCTGGGATTAAGGTAGGCTGTGCTTTGCTTTTCTACAGTTCTTGCTATGCATGGGTATTATTCTGGAACAAGAGTATCTTTTACTAGGTTAACCTTCAGCTGAATACTGAACACTTCATATATACACAAGGATGGAATGTTAAAAATGAGTTAGAAATACGAAAAGGATGGAAAATCCCTATATTCAATCTTCTGCTTCTGAAATATATAGATGTACTGAATTCTTCAATTTCCCTTCTATCTTCAGAAGAAGAAGGAATAATTACCTGTATGCTAATAATTACATTACAGAGTCCAATGGAATTGCAATCTTCAGCAGAAATGGAGGAGAGCTTTGAGCGACCTGATCCAGTGAATGATGTCCCTGTGCATTGTAGTGAGGCTGGACTAGACGATCTTTAAATGTCCCTTCCAACCCAAACCATTCCATGATTCTAAGGACAATTGGTAACATGAATGGTTATGGAATGTAGGAATGTGGATAACTTGACTCCAGGAACTCCAGTTTCTCTACAGGTGAGTTACTTTTCTTCTTTTATTGCTCCCCTCACCCCCTTTTTTCTCTCTGCAGTTTCCAACCAGTCAAGCCTCAGCTATGAGATACTTTTTCCAGATTCCCCAGTTCCATTCTCAGACAACGTCCCACAGATGTGCTCCGTCTTTTTTTTTTTTTTCCCAAAAATTCTTTAAATGCTATCTCTAATAATTTGGGTTGATTCACCCTAAATTAGCATTGGAAATGAATCAGAAACCTTAAGAAATGTTGTGATTTCCACAAAATTTGTTAAAAAGAAGCTTTTCTCAGGACTGCTGGTTCTTGATGATAGTGTAGGTGGGCTTCTCAGCCCAGCAAGGTGTGATTGTCACTAGTTTTTTGAAACAGACATAAGACAAATAATAAATTAGTCATTTAAATGGCATTCTTCCACCAAAGTAATGATGTTAGAGCATCCCAAAGGTCTGTGAGCTGATCTAGTGTTCAGTGTGCAAAACCTGACTGGACTGACAACAACCAATTTTCTGGTCAAGGAAGAAGGTCTCTTTACCATCTCCTTAGGAAGGACAGGCTATGAAGACAAGGAGGTAGAGTTGCTCTTTATGTGACAGACAGTTGGAATGCATGGAGCTCTACCTGGGGATGGATGAGGAGCCAACTGAGAGCTTACAGGTGAGGATGAAAGAGAAGAGAGGTAAGGGTGACATTGTAGTCTGTGTCTGCTATAGGTTGCCTGACCAGTAAGAACAAGTAGATGAGACTCTTTACAGAAAGATAGGAGCAGTCTCACATTTGCAGGACCTGGTCCTCATGGAGTACTTCAACCACTCTAGAGGTGCTAGAGGGACAACACAGCAGAGGTCCCTGGAGTGCATCAGCAACTTTCTCACTCAAGTGGTAGTGGAGTCAAAGAGGAGAGGTGGTCTGCTGGTCATCATACCATCAAGGAGGAACTTGTTGGGGATGTGAAGGTCAAAGGCAG
This sequence comes from Psophia crepitans, assembly GCA_013399095.1. Taxonomy (NCBI): domain Eukaryota; kingdom Metazoa; phylum Chordata; class Aves; order Gruiformes; family Psophiidae; genus Psophia; species Psophia crepitans. The sequence goes on from VWZZ01002858.1 coordinate 15,589, forward strand.
CCTTGGCTGCAGTGACCATGGTGGAGTTCAGAGGTCCCTTCCAACCTCAACCATTCTGTGGCTCTGTTAGGGCAGAAGATACCAGCAGCATCTACAAGGTAGTAAGTAGTCTAGATATTTGGATTATGATTTGCCAAAAGTATGAAGAAAAATATGCTAAACAGACACAAGAAAGACAATGCAAGTGTACAAAAAAGGTAAAGTGCACAAAAAAAAATGTAATGGATGAAATAAATTTAGCCTCCATACTCATTTGTCCTTATGTCCATTTCAGCTACAGCCTTTGATTCTAGTTCTAAGATGTGTTTCGATGCACAGCCTACTCAGGAGTTACATACCTTCTGAAAACACTTATGCATTGTCAACTGTCTGCTTTTTCTGTCTAGATCTTTTTAATCTAAATACTTCTCATTGAAATTTCTTACATATTAAAGAGAAATTTACTTTTCTGTTTCAAAAAATATTTCTTTCATTCTTGATTGTACATGCCATCTCATTCAGATCTAAGCTCTATGACTCTTAATCACACTCACATACCCAGTAGGTCTCTCTAATAATCCAGGTAACATTTTATTGGCCTATTTTCGTTTCAGCTCATTAAACACAGCTGTTCCCACATTTAAGAAAAGAGCAGGATGTAAAAAAACCCAAAACAACAAAACAACCCAAAGTGTAAAACGTAAAAATAAGTCTAAAAATGTAAAATTAAGACAAGCAAAATGACCGATTTAAATTCTCTCATCTAAATTCTCTTCTCATGTCCACTCAAACCTTCTATTTTTTCTCACATTAAACTGAGGTGTACATGCAGAACTTCCATTGAGAAAAAGGGACTAAATATTGCCCGCAGTCTGTAGTGTGGAAGCCTCAAGAATTGGAGACACATTTACATTACTGATGTGAAGGAGATAACTTAGGTCCCCAAAACAGTCTAGCTGTAGACTAGGAAGCACAAAGCTGCATGCAGACTAAATTTATCCTCCTAGTTCTGATGCAGAATAAGACCTTTAAGAGCTAGTCAGGAATCCCCTCAACATATTTTGAAAGCTGATTTTATTCTGTTCACCGCATTGGAGTTGTCAAAAGATTTTTTATATTCTAAGTTCTTCTGGGCAGAGATCAACTAAAACTCATTTGTTTGGTAACTACAAAAAAGGGCTGTCTTTTATGCTCCATGACAGTACCAATTAATAATCATAAAGCTATAGTAGCAACAGGTCAAGTAGTGGCAAAACATATTGTTTGCTAAAAACTCACAGTAATCAAAAATTATTTATTTTGGAAAACTTCTAAGCAAACACAATAAAAGAGACACAGGAAGGATGTCATAAAAGTTTTTATCTGAGATATATACTGAAAAGAGCTTTAGCTACTATAAAGAGCAAACCAGAAAACAATTCTGTATTCTTATCAGCAGGTTGGGATGGAACCAGATGGAGAAAATGATAAAAAGTGGGACGGATGGCATTTTAGCTTCTGAGCCATACTGTTGAGTATTTTTGCTTTTCTGAGATTTCCACGACATGCAAATATGTTTCTATTCAATTAAGGCTGAATTTGCCTCTAGTTGCAGCTCAGCATTTATTGAATTGCAAGGATCCTTATACTCAAGAGTTTATGTGCCGACTTCAGGTAAATCATAGTTCTCTACAGCATCATCCTCAATACTGAAGTATTTTATACTTGTTCTTTAAATGACTTGCTCAAAGCAAAAATTGTTTTTCAAATGTGTAGCTGAATAACTAATGTCTCCAACAGCTTTGCAGAATATTTTCCATATGAAGTGCTAAATCTGGTTACTGTTCTCAACTTTCCATTTCCACTTGGCTACTGATATGTGTTTACATATTACTCAAATACATTGTTCAAAATACAATAATGATTATGTTAAGAAGTATTTAGATATGGTAGCCTAAACTGTTCTTTTGATTCGTGATATTAAAACCAACAGATTAACTGATTAAATCTGAAAAAATAACTGCACCTGGTTTTGAATGTGAAGCTGTTATTACTGGTGGTATTGCTAACGTTGCTTTGAGATTGGCAGCTACAGCTCGTACTGCATCCCTTGGACCTGGACCAACTCACGTTAAAGTCAATGGAAAGAAGATTTGCTTGCATTGAAATTCATCAGAAATGAACTCATGACATTTAGAGCTGGCAAAATTGTATGTATTGGCTACTTAGTTTTCTACAGAAGCAATGATTATCATAAGAATTGCTGGAATGCAAAGATAGAGATACTTTCAAAAGCACAAATGGCAGTCGTGTCCTTTGCTCCTGTTAAAATTTTCTGTAAATATTCCCATTAATAACAGGTTTTGCTCATATAGGGGGGCAGCCATGCTCAACCAGAAAAAATGGAAAAATTTCCCATCTTATTTAATGGGAGAAGCAGCAACTTTATGTCTTTTCTTCAGAATACACCAATGTTTTTAAATCACAAATGAAGTAGGCAATTATTAATTATGCTTATTTTTGCAGATGGGGATATTGAAACACAAAAAGATGGAATTCCTCATAGTCACACATTAAATCACTGGCAACGAACAGAGTTCAGAACTCCTGACTCTCTTTGAACCATTAGACTACACTAACTCTCAGCATGATTTAAAGAGCCACCCTCAATCTCAGAAGACAGCTTTGTAAAATACAGTTTTGCAAAAGATTCTCGGCAGGTTTTCAGATGCAGTAGCTGTCATCCCAATTTTTTCTATTCATCCTATTTCCCAGGTCTTGATCTAGTAATATGCTTTGGGATTAGTTCTTCAAGAAACTTTGAGTTTCAGCCAAACATGGATTATGGATCAGATAATGCTAATTACAATTAATAATGTGGACAAGTATTGTTAATTGAGAACTACAGGAAATTAATTTAGTCACTGAAAGTTGGAATGATGCTATAAGAACACAAAATCCATAACCAGGGAAAAAAATAAATGAAATAGATAGGATTTAAGCTTAACAATGTTTGTTCTGAATGGAGCTGGAGGAAAAGTAAACTTGTTTATTGATCATAAACTGGTCACTCCATAACCACTCAGAAATTGAGATCTGGGATAAATCTGGCTGCTGGTATTTTTTCTGGATAAGATTTGTAAGGGATATTTGCAAGTACTCCCCATCAGGATGTGGCTCTCATGTTCAGAGGAGATTTGGAGCAAAATTCCCACTTGTCAGAAGTGTACCCTTACCAGTGTTGGTCATCACGACATTTGCTTTTGCTCTTTCACTTCTTATGAATATTTGTTTAATAGGGTAGAACCTGCAGTTCTATATTTCCTATAAGGGGAGTATCCTTGCTCAGCTAAAAATTTACATAATGTCCTGGCTGTGGCCAGGCCGGGGTTAATGCTCAGGCCCGGGCCAGGTGAGCCGGGCCGGGCCGGCCGCTATTCCGCACCACGTGACGTCACGCCCCTATAAAGGGACTGGCCGGGAGGGGCCCGGGGCTGCTCCGGGACGGTCTCGCCGCGGGCTGCGCCTCTGGTCCGTCTGGTCTGTCGGGTCGTCGGTCGGTAAAGTACTGCGTTTGTTATCGCGGTTGTTTACATCCCGGGATAATTATTGCAGCCCTATTGTCGTTTCCCCTCTCCCTTTGTCGGCCCATTAAACGGCCGTTATCTCAACTCGAAGCCATTTGCCCTTTTGTTGCCTCATTCTGCCCCGTGTTTTGCTGCCGGGGCGGTGAGCGAGCGGCTGCGTGGGGCCCGGCTGGGGCTGGGGCCGAACCACGACAGTCCTTTTTGGCGCCCAACGTGGCGCATTTTTACTGGTTGACTGTACAAAATGGCAGAGATAAAGCACAGAAGGGATTAAGAAAGAAATTATGTACAAGGTTCTGGTGTTTAAACCTCACCAGGTAAACCTCTGCCCATACCAAAACTTTGATGATTATGATGGACATGATTAACAAAATGTCTGTTTTGTGTTTAGTGTCTTACAATACAACATTCAGGATTTATTGGAACCAGTGGATACGTAAATATGTGTGATTTGTATGGTCACATCAGTTTTTCTTTGCTTTTCCCAGTGTAGGAGTTAGTGGAACATCCATATGAATGATAATGTTGGGTTAAAATATATTGAGAAAAACAATTATGACCATTTAGTGATTTTTTTCTTGAAAGCTATTGTTTCCAATTGCATAGCAGAAATTTTATGCTGTGTATAATTTTGGAAAATGGGTACATTTTTATTCCATGTCAAAATTTCAAAATTGACCTCTGAAATACAATGTCAGAAACAAACATTCTTACAGAAAGTGTGAGTTTCTAAGTGGTGAACCACAGTATTTCAAAAAATATTTTTTGGCATATTTAATGAAATTTAATGAAAAATTATAAACTGCTTATAAACCACTGTGCAAGCAGGCAAATGTAAATTCTAAATCAGGTGTTCAATTATTTTCTCCAGTATCATTAGATGTCTGCTGACTATATGGCAATATTTTCTCAGCCCTAGTTACTGTATATTGTCTAAAATTATTACATTGGAATCTTCCTGTCCAAATGAAAAAAGCAATGATGAAACTAGAAGTGACCAGAACGATATTCTCTGTAACACACCTTTCGAACAGCAAGACATATATTGTGCTGATTCTGTCCTTAAAACAGCTGAAAACTTGCAATGTTTATGAACAGACACTTCAAAAAGACAAATTCTGATCTGCATTTTTCACTCTCCTAATTTGAAGTGGAAAATGGTAGATAAAATTGTTATTGTGGAAATGTTTCAACCAAGTTTTAAACTTGTTCACATTTCTTTGACTTTCTCTCTTCATCCTTTCCCCAGCCTATTATGGCAATTATATTGCATTATAAAATCCCTATAAGTTATAATAGGATTCACTTTTTATCATTTACAATGAAATACTGACGGGCATATAAATCTTTTATTGATACTATTACATATTTACTGCAGTTATAGTAGAATGTTCAGTGGAAATAAAAAATATGGATGTGTGCTGGATATAAAAATTGTAAAGCTGAACAGGGGTATCCAGCATGTTTAATAAACTCTTGCACATCCATATCTGAAAACACCGAATGATGCAGCAGACAGCAATGCCTTTGTGGCAAATTTTTTAGTTCATCCAGAACCCTTAACTAATATAATGTTTTATTTGTGGTACACAGGCATCAGCACACAGTTTCACAGAATGCTTAAAACTAGCAGTCCCTGGTGGATGCTTTGGAAGTGTAGTGTTAGTATGGTATTTTGCTTCTTTTCAGTATCATGCTGATATAACGAAGCAACAGTCAAAAGACAGTGGAGACTTTGGAGAATGGCAGGTGACCAATGAAACCCCAACAACAGTAATATAATAAATTTATCTCTTGAAGGGCTTCTGAAACTGTACAGGCACTTGAATTGTTAGTGTAGCATGTAAAATACAGAGAAAATTAGGAACATTTTCAAAACAAAGTTGTGGTGTACTAAGCTAGGCTTGTGCCCCGGTAATGCAGTTACGCAGCTCCAGGCACAGAGCTGACTGAAGGACAGCCAGACTGGACTCTGAACGGAGCAGGCACCCAAATATGTTTCTGCATCCGATTCTGTGGATCTAAAGGCATGCAATGCTTTGCAGCTCTCACTTTTGAACCTTCAGATATATGAGGCCTGATTTCATAATTCAGTGGATCTTTTTATAGTATTATCTTTTTAACACTGACATTTTTTTTTCCTGTTTCTTGCAGAAATGCCACGTTAGCAGCGAACTGCTCTAAAGCAAGTGAAAACCCAAACCTAACTGAAAAAAAGTATGTAACTTAGTAAGGTAGTGACTGAGCCTGTACTATCTTACTGTAGAATATAATAAATTTAAAGTTACAACATAGCATCATTATCTTTAAAATCCTAGATAACCTCAGTTAGAAACAGCACTTCAGTTTTTGCTGTCATTTTTTTAATGCAAAACCATGATGGAAAATAACCTCATTTGAATGTTTGATGACACAACATAGAATAAACTAGAAAATAAATAGAATCCTGCCATGTTATCTAATACTAACATCTCCATAATACAATTTCTTAGAAGACAGAAATCTACCTGGGTTGTCTCTTTAAACTAAATTCAGAAGGATTTCCTCAAATATACTTAAGGCCTGATGTGTGACTCACTTCAATTTAGGATCTAGAGAGAAAGAAGAAATATTTGGTCTTGCAAAGAAAATTATCAGCATAGTTAAAAGCAAATGCAATGCAAAAAATAATCAGTAATAAAATGGGAGTTTCAGACAATGATATTCTGGAGAGGAAGCAGAATAAGTCCTACATGAATGAAAGCAGGGATGGTTCCTTCTGCTTACAGCTGGGTCAGGTAGATCTGAACAGATCTAGCCAATTGCTGTGGCATGTGTCTGATCAAGTAATGGAAAAGAGAAACTCTGTCCAGAAAACTTGTCATACAAAGTGGTATGTCCATCCCACTGGGGCCACATTCACCCTCAAACTGATGGCAACTGTATTTTAAAGCAACTAGCCCACAATTCTGTGGCAGTTGTGATGATTAAAATGTAGGCCCAGACCTAGGTGGTTCTCCTGGCAGTGTTGCAGGCAAACAGGAGAAAATGCCTGCGGGGGACATCAGCCTGGATGAGGAGTTGTCCATGGTGCTTTGTAGTGTTTTGGGGGCAGTACCATCAAATCTTGTGCAGGGCTGGTCCCAATTACTGCCAGTCACCGGGCTGCCAGAAAACTCCCATGACAACCATCCATCTACTTGCCTGGAACTTCTGACAGAAAACTGAAGTCAAAATGGTCCAGCTATTTCCTAGAATAAGGTCAGAGAAAAGTATTTGGGACAATGATAAAAAAAATCAATATATCTTGACTTTGAAATGGTCCAAGAAAGTAACTGCTTCAGAGCAGAACTTAAACCTACAAAGTCAAATAGGGCCTTTTGTAGCCTCAAAAAAAAATCACTAAACTTTTCAAAACCTGCGCTTTGCACATAGCTGTTGTTGTGGCCCAGTAAAATTTCTGCAGATTCTGTCCTTGTTGAGCATGCACAAACGTGACTTCTGATGACACAGCCATGTGCATCTTCTTTATCACAGCATAGCACAACTATACGGCACAGGCACTGTGCGTCGGGCATGGGATAACAGAGGGACAAGTGACGAAATCAGACTCTGTAAATACTTGTTGTTTCCAAGATAATGGAATCCAAGATACTTGAATTTCACTGCTCATTGGCTGCTGGGAGCACATGTGTGCTATAGACTATCCAGACCCTTACTAACAGAAAACCCTGTAGTAGCTTGCAATATACAGCCACAGCTGATCCACTGTGCTATTTGCTCACATGAACTGATTCTGTCATCAAAGTTACCGTTTGCAAAGCTGCAGATGAACCTTTCTGTCCTGTGGATAGAAGTATTTCAGCTTTTTTTTTTCCCTTTTTATTTTCTTTTTCAATAAAAGTTACAGAAAGTTATATCAAACTTTTATTATTAAAACTGAAAATTTAAGATGTACTCTAGAGCCTTGGACTTAACACCCAAACAATGAACACCACCAAATTGCAGCATAAGAATGCAGTTTTTCAGGGCTACACTCAACTACAGCAAGACAAATCAAGGCTTATACTGCCCCACTTTGCCCTTTCTTCCTGCAATTCCTTGCATTAATCACTTTGCAAAGGAAGCAGAAACATCCTGCAGCCACAAGCCTGATCTTCTACAGAGCTTTGTCTTATGCCAGAGTATACGAAGGCCTGTCCTCTGTACTCAGTGAAATAAGAGTCTAAGTGAAAAATACTCATACCAATGTGACAAAAAAATAATATCACAGTCTATATGAACAAAAGACCCAAACTGAAATTGCAAACGAAACCTGAATTTTATGTGTTCGGATTTTCAGGAGTACGTTTCTGCCATTTTAACAGTATTATTTTAACAGCTTCTTTTTTGTGTGTGTTGCATTATATGTTCTAGGACAAAGTTTTGTTCTGTCTTCAGGTGTATAATAAGCTTCAGGAAGACGATTATTACATGACAATTTCTTCATACCTGAGATTTCTTTCAATACAAATTTCACACCGATACGCTCACAGAAAAGTCAATCTACTCATAAAAATCCTGTTCCTCCTAAAAGCTTAAAAGGAATACAGAGAGTGAGATTAACATTGTGGTTTCTGGTTTTGATTCAGTGGCATAAAGATACTACAGTAAATGAATTCATATATACAGCAACACAGAAATAATGTTACTCTGAGCAAGAACACAAGTTTTTAAGATACCTAGAAGACAGAACACACATCTCTGAAGGGGCCAGAATACAGAGGCATGAAAGCTGGAAGAGGAAATATATAGCTGTATACTTATATACATGGTGACAGAAAAGGAAACTGGACAACTAGATCACAGAATCGTAGAGGTTGGAAGGGACCTCGAAAGATCATATAGTCCAACCCCCCTGCCAGGGCAGGACCACCTAGAGCACATCACTCAGGAACACGTCCAGTCGGGTTTTGAATGTCTCCAGAGAAGGAGACTCCACAACCTCTCTGGGCAGCCTGCCCCAGTGCTCTGTAAGTCAAGAACACGTGTATATGTGTATAGATCACTTGTATATGTGTATTAAAATTAGCAATAGGGTTTAAAATAGGTCTAAACCCATTTAAAACACCACATTCCTACAGAGTAGTTGAAAAGTAAAAAATGGATTATGACTCTTTAGAGATTCCATCTGATAATTAAATCTGACAGCTAAATAATAAGCTTTTACTGATTCTATTACCTGAGATCCACATAAGGTGATCTCACCTCTGAATAGAAATACTATTAATTAATCTTATTCAGCAACATCCTTAGCAGGTAAGTAGTATCAAACAACGAACAATATAAATATAGTTAGCACATTTATTAGACAAGTAGCCCCACATCAATTGCACTTACAATGCAGTGCAAAAGCATGGATGAGGCAAGGTTTGAGATCAATTTAATCAGCCACCCATTCATTTTGCCTTCAGAAATGCTTTAAATGATTGCTCTGAGGCCGCTCAGGTGTTACTGCTCTAAGTGGGAGCTTTGGATGCATCTCGTGTTTGAATATTGTTGGTGGCATCACATGAACAAGCCTTAAGTCCAGGAGGTCTGCAACTGTTTCAGTAGCCTCCAACCAAGCCATTAGCCTGTGAGATGAGACTTGCCACTTTGGGTAAGCCAGACTGCATACCATCTGTCTAGGAAGACCCTGGTATCACCTGTCACAGGGATGCATGTATTAAAGTCTTTCTCCTTTCATTCCATTACTCCTGCTTTTCTTTTGCACATATGTGAAATTGGGAGCCCAATTTATCCCATTTCATTCAGGAATAAGCTCTCCTGGGAACCACTCACTGACAGCTGCAGTGCGGCACATCAGGCTACCGCTCATTAGCTATTGCAAAGGCAGTTACTCTGGAGGAAGCATCACTGCTGCAGATACCTGCTTCCAACCTTTCTCTCATCAGCACCATTGCTTCCTGTCTCCTCCTATGAGCTTTGGAAATATTTCTAGGCATATCCTGAGAATCTGGACTGGGAGCCACTCTTGGACTTCTGCCCCTGAAACACCCAAGCCCATCAATGAGGGCTACACCCATCACAAAACCCAGCTGGCAGGTAGAGGCATAAAAAAGCTTTCATAGCTGTCTCTTCCACCTTCTCTGTGTTGAAGATTAAATGGGCAAATACTTCTGCCTACACAGTGCAATGAGTGTAGAAATGGTGTGGCAAGACAGTTGAAGGAGGTGATTCTCCCCCTCTATTCCGCTCTCCTGAGGCTCCACCTGAGACACCCACTGTACTGCATCCAGTTCTGGGGCCCCCAACACAGGGGGGACACAGACCTGTTGGAGCGAGTCCAGAGGAGGACCGCAAAGATGATCAGAGGGCTGGAGCACCTCTCCTACGAGGACAGGCTGAGAGAGCTGGGCTTGTTCAGCCTGGAGAAGAGAAGGCTCCAGGGGACACCTTAGAGTAACCTTCCAAGAAAGGTGGAGAGGGATTGTTTACAAAAGCAGGGAGTCACAGGACAAGGGGTAATGGCTTTAAGCTAAAAGAGCAGAGATTTAGATTAGATATTAGGAAGAAACTTCCCTGTGAGAGCAGTGAGGCACTGGAACAAGTTGCCCAGAGAAGCTGTGGAGGCCCCCTCCCTGGAAGTGTTCAAGGCCAGGTTGGATGGGGCTTTGGGCAACCCGGTCTAGTGGAGGGTGTCCCTGCCCATGGCAGGGGGGTTGGAACTAGATGGACTTTGAGGTTCCTTCCAAATGCAAACCATTCTACCTTATTCTAAATAGCTTGGAAGACTGCCTGTGGCCAGTGCTATCTGTAATGCAGGCCAGATGTAGGCAGGGCCATTGATCCTCAGCATAACATTAGGAAACTTAATTAGTATTAAATATAAAGGTAGAGGCAAATTAATTCTATATAAAGGGAGGTTGAAAAGATTGGAACTGTTTTAAATGGGGGTTCTTCTACAAATAGATATACAGAAAATAAATTGAACATGGTTATCTTCTTTCTGCCCATTTAAATAGGAAATTTAAAGGCAGTAAATTTAAAAGTGACAGAAATAAATTCTTTTTAGAAGACCTGGGGAACTCACCACTACAGAATAACTCTGAGACTTAACAGGATTTAAAACAGGTTTAGCAATTTGTAAGTATAATGAATATTTGGGATCATAACCGAAGGAAAACCATCCTTCAGACTGAGGTCATATCACAAGCTAATGAAGGTTAAGAGGAAACTTCCTCTAATTCAAATTAATGTTTAATTGCCACTCCTGGGTTTCCTGTGCTTTTCTCTGAAGCATCTGGCATTGCTAGTGTTGATCAGTAACTGTAGTGCCTATGCTCTCAGCATAACATTCTGCAAAGCAAGACCACTAACTTCCCAGCCCCTCAGATTGCTATAAAAAACCCCCACAATTTCCATTGTAAGAAATAACCAGTAAGAAAAATTCTATGTCAGAGTGTGTGTATGTGTTTGTTAACTCTGTGATTTGGCAGTATGTTGTGTGTCTGTGTCAGTCTTTCACTGATGGACTCTCCCTTCCCCGAGTTACAAAAAGAATATTCACCAGTATTACTCTACCAGTCACAGCAAAAAGTGAAACACAGAAAAGGCAGCATGCAGGAATGCAGAGAAGAAAAAAACCAGACAGAATCGTGGGACTGAGTTTCTTTGATAATTTTTGTCAGGCTGTCCCAAATGATTGTCTTTAACAGCAACAGGGCAATGGAAAACATCCTTTCATTTTTAGAATAAATTATGTACAAGCCAGGACATGCAGTTTAAAGGGTTCTATATCTGAGCATTTGTTGCCTATTCAATTTTTAAATAAACGTGTTGAAGTAGCTCCCTGATGGCTGTCCTTTGTGAGTTACAGAAAAGATATTCCAGAATCTTTTTCTTAAAAAAAAATAATTATATATAATATTTCAACCAGTGAAGCTTGACCACTTGTATTCTTCTGACAATGTGAATGAGAGTTGTTCAGTGAAATTACTGCCTTGGTAAATGGACAATGAACTGTCACCCCAAGTTTCTCCTGCCATTTCAGTAGATTAGCAATATTCTTTTCACCTCCTGTTCTAAAATGTTTCTTTAGTAACATTATATTTTACTAAAATATTCTAATGTACCACTAGGGGAACTTTCCCTTTCAATATTATCCCAGACTGAAAATCTATCATATTTTGTTAAACACTGGAAGAATACATAAAACACTCAGATTCCTGGACAAATGGTAGAACAAAACTACAAAAATACTAGTATTAATACAAATCAAACTCTTTCAAAACCACTTTATAGGTATGAAAACTAACAAATACACAAACCATTTACATTAAGAAAACAAGTTAGTGTGTGTCCATTTATTTTCTCCTTTACGATGTCTTTCCAAAACCAGAGTTTTAAAGATTAAAATCATTTCTCCTAAGGACAAACTAAGAATTTCAGAAATCCCATCCTAAGTCTATATTCATGTTTTTGAAACAGCTCACCAGAATCTTATATTACTGGTTCCAGGATGTCACAGTTTGGTGCGGTTCTTTTTAACCTCACAATTTTATTTCCTGATAAATAAATAAACACTATTACTTCAATAAGCATATTTTGGTCCACTGCAAAACATATTGACTCCAATCTGGAAAAAAACCATTGGGTTCTTGGGAAAGCAGGTCTCATGCATCTTAGGATACTTTTAGCCAAACGTTTTCAAGCAAGCCCTCTGAAGTTTGATTTACTGCATACTGAACTGCTTGATAGGATTTGACTAGAAATTCCAGAGACAGCCACTAATCTAATAGTGTACACACACATCTTCTCCCTCAAACTTTTACACAATTAGGCCAGGCTATAAATTTAAATATAAGTGCTCATTATCTTAGCTACACAAATCTTTAGTTAATTTTCATACACTATTATGGAATATGGGTCAACCTCATTAGTTCCTGTCTACTGAGGATAATTCCTCCTTCCTGTTCATAAAAGCTGAATGTCATAACCTATGAATTAAAATACTTGCCTTGTATTCTAGCTATTATTATTATTACTATGCAAGTTCCTCTAGAAACAGGACTTTTTGTTCTGTGCCTACAAGTTCAAAGCCCAAGGTGAAACTTCAGACTAAAAATTATATGTGATTAAACTGGAACCTGGCAGAGACGCAAACCCAACACGAAGAGTTCAACTCATTAAAAAAACATCAGGCAAGCAGGTGCTCAGCAGTTTTGGTATGACTGAGTCACACAGCAAATGGGGGTGACTACTAAGGGGCAGATCTTAGCTGGTGTATATTGTCCGAGCCCTGCTGGCTTCAACAGAGCTGTCACAGTTTACATCAGCAGAGATAGGCCCTTGAATACTGAACACAAAAAAGCAGCTAGCCACGTATGCGACTTATGGTAAGAGGGACAATACTGTAACATGAGGCACAAAATTCCACCTTAAAATATTAATATTTCATGAGGAAAATTGCTAATTCTAATTCCAGATTTCTTTTTAATTTCTACCTTTTTCTTCTGCAATGTGTAGATTTTAATTAATAACTCTCCTTGTTTGAATGGAAAAAGTAAAGACTTCAGCAAAAAACTTGTTAAAAAACGCATAAATCCTCCACTACTCATGAAGTTTTACTACTGATGAGAAGAAAACTGTGGTGTTTTCTAAACAAGGATAAGCAAGAATGCTCCAAACTCTGGTACTTTTCAGTGGGGTGTGCAGTCATGTATAGGCATGTACAAAATGAGACTTTTAAACCTCTTACAAAAGTAAGACCCATATTTAAAAGCTTGTCTTCTGCAGTTTTAAGGCAAAATCCCTATTTCAGAGGATTATTCTAAATTTTCATAGAGGTCTGTCAGCTATAACGATCGTATATACCCTCTGAGAAACCTATTGATTTTAAGCTTTTGTTTCTCTGATAACAGCATGCATGCTTCATTGTCCCAAAGTCCAAACATTTGGGATGCCAAGTCTCAAATCCCGTGAATCGTCTAGGCTCCTGTCATTAGATAGTGAGGAATATGGGTACACAAGTACTGGTCATAGGAGAGATATGCCATACAAAGGGAATGGGATGTGGTTGGAGCTGGTCAACAAGATGTTCCCCGGGAGGACCCACTGCAGCACAGGGTTGTGTGTGACTATGAACCCCTGGCCAGTGCATCTCCTCAGCCTTTCCCTGTGCTGGGACCTTGTGTATCCCAGGTCCAGCAGCCACATAGGTTTCCCACACGCACTTGGTGGGGCTGTGCCAAAAAAGTCTGAAGAGCTGTGGGGCAATGGGAGGTGAGAGCTAGTAAATGTACTGCAAGAACATGTGAGACTCAGTATGTGTAAACTGGTTCACGGAGGAGAAATTCATGCCCCAGCCTGGGCTGTGCTGTACTAATTGGAGTTGGAGGGTGTCTGACAGCTAAAGCCTCCTGCAGCTGATGCGGCTTGTGTCTGAAATGTGATGATTCAACTGTAAAATTTCATCACTGCCTATGACCTTGCACCATACCAGTCCAAATGACAAACTCTGGAAAGTGAGTAAAAGTCTTGGAGTGTGTCAACTTTTCTTCTCAACAGGGTAAATTGGCACTGCTCCTGATCACAGTAAGCCAGAGCACTCTGGTCAATATTATCTAACAGCAGATACAGCTCACAATCCCATAATGAGCCTGTGGCTGCTGTCGGATTGAACTGACCCGCAGTAATTTTTATTGGTGCAATGATCCTGACCTACAAATTCTTAATAGTATGAGGATGAACACAAACCCCGACTAATTGTGAGCACAATGTTATGCAGGATTGGGCCCACTGTTTGTGCTAACAGAACCTCTTCACAGTGACTTACTGTGCTTCTTAATTAACATGACCTTGTAGGTCATAATTTTCATTTAAGGGAAATGCTTAATGAGCACTCTACTTAGTTGTTCAAAAATAATTGGAGCCACTTAAAAGCACGAGAGTCCTTACAGAAATACCTGCCCTGCCGTGCCCCCACAGGCCTGAGACGCTAATATCTTTTCTGCAGGAGCAGGTTTTTTTCCTCTGACGAAAAAAGGAAGACAATTTGAAGCTTCAGATGTTATCTGAGGAGGCTAATTTCTCTCACCCTCTCTCCAGTGCTGTTAAGGAAGCATCACTTAATCAGAGGCTGAGAGATCTAAAGCAGCTATGCTCATTTCCCGCACCTTTCCACTTACTTTTCTGGAGTCACTTCGGGTTGTTGACAAAGAGCAGAATCATGACTTCACTAAATCCAACCCAAGAAAGCCTTTCTCATCCACAGGGAGTGAGTTTTATTTCGCCCACCAAACCTCAGGAAAGCTAGCCCAGCTTTCTGGGTGTGGGATCTGCTGAGAGGCTGGCCTGGCACCGCTGCCGGGAACCTGCAGTTTCTGGGACTTCAGTGGTGACATCACTCCTCATGCTCAGCTTGATTTTCCAATCCTGTCTTATAGACTACCTCACTAATTCTCAGTCTATACACCTTGAGCTTCATACAGCCTCCAGCCTTCACCTGACTGCTGTCCTTCTTGGAGAATGCTGGTGGCCCTGATGAGAAAGTGCCCAAGCAGCTATTAAGAAGGGCATTGCTATGCCTTTCCAACTCACTTAGTCTTCAGTATGAGAAATCCCAAAGGAAGAGGATGGTCTACCCCAAAATGACTTCCTCTTTTGTGACAAACACAGACACCTCACATCCCTTCATCACAGCTAAGAACTGTGAGAGGAGTCAGGGGAGCCGTGCTCTGACCAGAGTGGTAGTGGTGTGAACAATCTTCAGTTGACATCTTCCCTTTTTCCTGCTCAAGAAGTTTATTCTATCACCAAATACACTATATTCTTTAGGTCCCCCATCAAATCAATCCCATGGTTGTTCCTGTCTCTTATTCTCATTTTGCTTCTCCTGCTACTCCTAAAATTGCTATTGAACAGGACAGAAAATGCAACAAGGTCACCATCTTGGCTTCCTCTGAGAACAAGGACCCCACCTTAAACTGTGCCTCCCAAGCAAGCAAAAGGAGGAAAGAACTGTACTCATCGGTTAGTGAGGAATTTTCCCCTTCCCAAAAATGTTCCTCTTCAGACAGCCCAACTCAATGGCAAGACACTTAAATTTCCCAGCTTGCAAGAGGGAAACCTGTTAGCATCCCTCCCCCCATGCGACCATGTTGATCACCCCCCATCATCTCAGCTACCAGATTTGGACCATGTGTTTTGATCCCTCTGCATTCCAACATCCTACTATGGCTGAGAGATCAAAATGTTGCTTCCCATATATAATGCTTTCATCCTTCATATGAAGCTTCCCTGTAAATCAGAGATGATGCCATGCTAATAACTTCTGTTGCAACTGTAAGATTGAAATCGGACTGCCTGTGGGAGGAAAGGTTGCAGGATCAAGTGTATTACTCTCAGATGATTCCAAAATGGCTCCACCAGGTCAATCATTGCAAGCTATTACGGTATCTGTCTCCTGTGTTCGTATAGACTGAGGGCAAAGGCTCACTTAAATTATAGATCTGAACAAAACAGTAGTTACAGTCTGTGTATAGAACTAATGACATACCACAGTGCTTAATTATATGAGTTATTTTATGTTCATTTATAAAGAGAAAAGAAATAACTTATCATCTAAGAATGAAGCTACTTGGTACTGTTGGCAAGCAGATATTCAGGTTATTTTAGTATGTATTTTTACCATTTGAAAAACAGACAGAATATATTATTCAACAATTAAAACTTATTTGAATCCTTAATGAAAGTATATTGCAGCCAAACAACAAAAATGAAACAAAATCGATTAATACTTCCTGATAATCTGTTAAATGATAAACAGAAGATTGTAAAGCAACTGTCTGGTACAGCATAAACAGCTCTGACCAATTAAAAATGTATATCACCGAGACACAGACTTTCATGTTATGGAAAAACTTTAGTAGGTTTCTATCAAAGACTGTCTCAATAGTGATCTGATGAGAGACAGATCTGTTGAAGCTAGACAGAGACATACCGTGAGCATCCAGTGGCAAGATAGATATTATTAACATCAAGAACAACAAATATTAATTAGATGTCCATAATGAAGTTTCAGCATTTCTTCAGTCTTACATGGGTTGAACTTACAATACTGTACATGTCAAATTGCATTTCTCACATCATCTTTTTCACTGGTACTCTTTTGATGACATCCTTAACTTTCAAGAATGGTGATTTTTCTCAAATGTCCTTTCCAGCTAGTCAGTGATCATGGCATCAGATCAGACTCAGAGAATTTGGGTGATATTTTTTAAGGTATACGCTGGAAGGTAGCAGCTGACTTTGCTCTGTGGCTCAGCATTTCCCATCTGATGACATCTTTCTCTTAATAATTGCTATGAAGTGAAAGAATAAAAAAAACGTGGCAAAAGAACTAATTGTGATCTTGCCTTCAGCTTGACCTTGAGTTCAGGGCAAGGTACCCAACCTCTCCCGCTGCTCCACACCCTCCAGCCTCAGTCCACCGAGTGCCCTGCTCTCGCCGGCAGTATCACTTTCCCTTGCATTCTTGGCAAGCAGTCAGACATGATCCTGCTTTCCTCCCTCGCTCAGACACGCTCTCAGAAGTGACATGAGCCTCCTGCAGGGTACTGGGTTTCTAAATGGCAGATAATTATTGATGTTTCAGTGAGATCTGGGTGGAGAAGGTTACTAATGTAGTACAGGAGTGATGTAAGGATGTCTGAAGGACAAAGAGATGTGATCAAGCTTTATTGCTATAAAGGATCACAGACTTTGGAAGAATTTTTTGTTTTCAGGCGGAACCAGAACCATACATTCACTAGCATTACTTTCAAAGAAAACCAGTCCCTTGCTTTTGTTATAAACTATGGCAAATCTGCAACTTTTAGAGCAATAATGTAACTTTCCCTTAAAATCTAACAGCACCACAGGAAGGAGTATGGATCATAGCTAATCAATGTGTTTGCAAATCTGCAACACAAAATATGTGACAGAGAAACAGCTTCTGGTTCCGCTGGATTCACTGACACAGGTGCAAATATCTCTACCCAGGAAGAATCTGATTGATGGGCTTAGAAAGCACGGGATAGAGGTTACCCAGAGGATCCAGATAGTGGGATAGTGCAGGATAGGGATGCCCAGGGGAATCTGATGCTCATAAGTCTTTTTAAACTTTTTTTTGGATATGTATAAAAATAAAATAAAATAATAAAAAAAGTAAGTTTCTCTGTCATTCTGGAAGTTGCATACACTTTTTGGGGTTATCCAGCCTCAAGGGTTGCATAACTTGTTCCCTTCCTCTATTTCAGCTTCTGGTGTGTCTTACATTAGTGCTTCTGATGTGGCTTTGTTAAAGTTGTAAATATGGAGGTGGAGTCACTCTTTCTCAGGCTATATTTATGGAATCTCAACTGACACTTCCTCAAAGGATCAAATGCAACTCTGCAGCTGGGGAGACTCGACCCTGCCAGAGCTGGAAGTCAGCAGAGGGATTCACTGCAGGGCTGGGGGAAGTCCCATGTGAACCCAATTAAAATTCATCCACCTCTCCAAAGGGAAAGCTGACATGAACTTCTCTCTGAAGGGAATTATCCTCTCTTGGGATCCTGCATCCTCAATTCTAGGGCTTCTAGGCTGAAGAAATAAATGTTGCTTTTCCAATATACCAGAGCTTTGCTAAGCACTTTGCAAATGTTACTAATTTTGCCTTATCAAAATCAGTACTTCAGAATATCATGCAAGTTGTCCAGCTCACATCAGTCAGACTATCAATGAGTAATGACAGCCTGGAGGAGTAAAATCTGATAAATAAGGACCTAACAAAGCCTAATGCTTTTTAAAATTTATTTTCTTACAGCTTTGAAGCTGACATTGACTTCAAAAGGTAAAAAAAGCTCCAAAAAAAACCCGACCAGAATTGATTTTATTTTGCAATTGCATACTTAGATATTAAGTTTTTGTTTTACTCATTTGCAAAATACATTCTCACCTAGGATATTTAATTTGCTTCCTTACACTACCACGTCTTCCTGTGCATGACTGAAAGTGGAAGCAATTGGCATATGAAGAAAAAATACTAATAAAAGTACCTCAGTTCTATAACAAACCACAATGAAGTATTTTGAAAAATATCATGCCTCCCAATGGCACCAGAAAGAAATGGGGCACGCAGTACCTGAGAAACTGCACCTCAGTTGCTGGAACATCATTTTAGTTAGTGCTTTGAATCTCTGACAGGCTGACTAGAAGTTGAAGGAATTTAGTATTATCTTTCAACACAATTGCAGATGTGAAAGTTTTGTTAAATGCTAAAGTACTTTCCTTTGACCATAACTCAGCTGTCAATTAACTCAAAGTCTATGATCTTCTTTTCAAAACACCTTGCAATATTTAGCTGCTGCTCTTCGCAATGAGCAGTTTTCCTTGTCATTAAAATGAGTGAAACTTGCTAGCACTTAAAAGCAAATGCTAAAGCTGTTAGATACATTATTTTATGTCACAGAGCTTGGACATCTTAAAATATATATAGAAGGATGTAAAATAATTTTTGTATTTTAATGTCATTTAACATGGTAAATCTCAACTTCAGTGATCAAGTTAACCTAGCAGGACTTAAATTTGAATTAAGATTATGGGTAAAGAAGTGGGGTGAGCAGATGATAGCACAAAGAAAAGCATAGCTATTGATGGCTTAAGATGGTTGACAGACCATTTTAAAACTGTTTAATTATTTAAAGATTTTGTAGATCTTTAAACAGTTAAACCTAAAATTTTATGTGCTAGGTGTTTGCCATATTAAATGAGATCAGGAATTCTTTTTAATAAAACCACTGCAATTAACGTAGATCTCAATTCACACAAAAAGGATGGACTAGACTTGGTAACGCACCCTTGGGTGTTTAATTTGAAAAAAAACCCCCACAACTACTTTATAATTTTCGTGCATTTATCTTGGACACAACTGTAAATTTAAAAGCTGTGTAAGTTCAGTAAGAGCTTTCACAGACTCATGTTCTGCCTGCATTCTACAGGGAACTGAAGCTAATATTGGGATTGGTGGTATGCAGAACCTGCACTGGGACTTGAGGGTGCTGGTTGATGAAAGGCTCAACATGAGCCAGCAGTGTGCACCTGCAGCCCAAAAAGGCAACTGTGTCCTTGGCTGCATCAAAAGAAGCGTGGCCAGCAGGTTGAGGGAGGTGATTCTGCCCCTCTGCTCCACTCTTGTGAGACATCAGCTGGAGTACTGCGTCCAGCTCTGGGGTCCTCCTTACAAGAAAGACATGGATCTGTTGGAGCGAGTCCAGAGGAGGTCACAAAGTTGATCAGAGTGCTGGAGCACCTCTCCTATAAAGACAGGCTGAGAGAATTGTGCTTGTTCAGCCTGGAGAAGAGAAAGCTCCAGGGAACACCTTAGAGTAACCTTCCAGTACCTAAAGGGGGCTACAGTAAACCTGGAGAGGGACTGTTTACAAGGGCATGGAGTCATAGGACAAGGAGGAATGGCTTTAAGCTGAAGGAGGGGAAATTTAGATTAGGTATCAGGAAGAAATTCTTTCCTTTGAGTGTGGTGAGGTACTGGCACAGGTTGCCCAGAGAAGCTGTGGATGCGCCTTCCCTGGACGTGTTCAAGGCCAGGTTGGATAAGACTTTGGCCAACCTGGTCTAGTGGAGGGTGTCCCTGCACATGGCAGTGGGATTGGAACTAGATTTCCTTTCCAAACCCAAACCATTCTATAATTCTATGAGTGCAGCCTGGAGAAAAAATGAGGCTTGGGGACATTTTTTTTTAATTTTTCCAAGTGGTAGAGTCCATTGAATTTAAAGAAAACAGGCTTATGAAAACCATCTTCCCACCACAGCAGAGTTTCCCAAGGAGTATGTGGAGTCACAGTATGTACCCTGCTGCCTGGGTGCCTGTGGACTCAAGACTGGGCTAAGAGCTTCTGGCTCCTCAGCTCTGACACTGCAACTCCTGGGACTGTTCTCAGCTCCTTAGGAATAAACAAGGCACTCCCTGTTGTGGCTTAATCCAGCAGGCAGCTAAAACAACCACAGCCATTCACTCACTCCCACTGTGATAGGGGAGAGAATTGAAAAGGGCAATTGAATTGAAAATTTGAAAAGAGAAAAAAACCTCATATGTTGAGATGAAGACAATTTAATAGGACAAAACAAAATTGAAAGTAATAATAATAATAATAATAATAATAATAATAATAATAATAACCCAAAACAAATTGTGAAGAGCACAATTGCACACCAACCAAAGTTGATGCTCTGCAAGACCTTGAACTGTCCCACCTACCAGCCCACCCTCCCTTTGGCCAGTTTGGGTCAGCTGTCCTGGCTGTGTCCACTCCCAGTTTCTTAGGTGCCCCCCACCTTGTCCTTGGCAGGACAGTATGAGAAGCTGAAAAGTCCTTGACTGCTTGGCAACAACTAAAATGGTGTGTTATCAACATTGTTCTCATCCTAAATCCAAAAACCAGCACTGTACCAGCTGCTAGGAAGAAAATTGACTCTATCACTGCTGAAACCAGAACACTTCCTCAATGTGAAAATGGAACTGAAACATTTTTCTAGAATGGCAACTTTTGAAAAGCTATTCTTGGTAGTTTTTTTGAAGACTTCTCATTTTCTTTAAATTAATCATAAATAGTGGAAAAAACCACATTGTGGATTGTAGGAAAATACAGCACTGCGAAAAGCCCCCAGACAGCTGATGATTGCAAGACATTAAAAAGGTGGGCAGTGCTGAAACAAGAGCGGAAGGTAAAAACACTGAATGTTCAAAAGTTTCAGCCCTTAACTGATCTTCCTTTCTAAACCCTGGGCACATGCCACCGGAGAGTTTTACTGGCCTCAAGGGGCATATGAGAAGGCTCTAAACACACTCATTTATGGAAATCTTGGCTTCCTTGTAAAAGTACAAATTTTACATTACTCTCTAACACCTATAGACTGTTTTCTTCCTGTTTTTCAACTCATTGTTCAAACCAATACAGTTGTATAAAAGGAACGACGCAGTTCATACAACAGTTGAACTGGTGCTAAAATTGTCTCAGCTGCTTCCAAGAAGAAAACCCAACAAATGCTCTCTTTCAGGAGCACGGTGCTACAGAGTGCCTGGGACCTTCTGCTGACCTTCTGCACCTGCAATTCTGTCTTTTGGAAGATGGAAATGGATTTTCTTTTTTTAAACATATGAAGTACTAGGGTGCTGTTTGTTCTATAGCTTGTAGATTTACTAGAGCAAAAGAAATGAGAGCTTCAGTCAAATGGGAAGGCAGGCCTCCCTCATGAGATTACAAAATCAATCAGCTCTTGTTTACTGTACATTGACAGAGTCTCCTGCTGTGGCTAAGTTGCAGAGACTGTTAAAACACCAAACAACATTACCAGAAACCTTATCGAGCTGGCTGAGTGAATTCAGTTGTCCCCTGACATATAAGTAACTTTCTCACAGGCATATACTTAAGCCAGCAATGTTTCAAGCTGGAGTGAGAACGGTGTATAGGAGACGATGGGAAGAGGTCCAGAACAGCAAATGTGGATCCTTACGGCAGAGCTCTGTTTTCTCAGGTATTTCAAATGTACTCCTCAGAGTTTGGAGGAGTGAAGACCAAACATAGCCTAGGAGCTAGTGACATCCCTCGGTCAGTTATCCTGCTCTCTTTGAAGCCAGTCCTGAAGAAACCCTGATTTGCAGTGGGCAACTGAAGTACTGAAGATGTTACAAGAGATGCAGCTCTTTCACGCTTATTACTTCAGCCCGTATGCTGGAACAGTTGGGATTTGAGTACACTGGGGTGCCTTTACCCTTCTGATAGATGCTGTGGGACTCTCAAAGGCCAGTCTCATGTCTATTTGACAATTTCAGCAGAGTATCCCCCTTATTAAAGTGAGCAGTTGGGTGAGGAGCACATGAAAAACATGTGCCCTCTGACAAATCATCAGGACCGCTCTCTGCACCGAGATTAGAAATCCCCCACTGACCTTATTTATATGGCAAAAGCAGGGACCTCAGCCTGGCATGTTGCAGATTCCTAGGGTTGCACTGCCAAACAGCTTTACACCACCTTGAGCCAAGGAGTATCTATTTCATAATATATTTTTCTTTGCCCCACTTTTAATTCAAAATTAACCAAAAATGTCACAAAGCATTTTTCTTGGTTTATTTTTTTTGAGAAAAGGTGCTTTCTGTTGCTGTATTTAGCCACAGGATTAATGAATAATGCAGAAACTTTGGCATACATGACTCAGTGTAGATTGTAATTTTTATTTGCTCTCTCATCTGTGGTTTTAGTCTCTTAAATGGCAAGTTCAGACAACACATTACCATTACCTTTTGTGAAGTGTATTAGTAAAGGTTGCAGGACATGATACAGCAAGTTCACCAAAGCAGAAAAGCAAGTTGTTTGTAATGCACTTAAACGTTTTTGTTCTCTGTTGTTGACAGCATGGCACACCAGCTATCATTAACAATCACAATGAAGAACTACCTAGGATTTGTTTTCAATTTCCAGTTATTCATTTCTCAAGGAAGATTATACCTCTAGTGTTTTTAACAAAGAGTTTCCTTAAATACACTGAATTCTTTTCTAAGAAGGCCACCACGTGTGCTTTAAAATCTAATAATTCAGGCCTATCCAAAGGAAAAGTTCAGATGGAAAAATTTCTGTTTTGATACTCACATACAACAGAGCTGTTATTAATGCTGAACACAAATGCCAAACGTATTTTGTGGTGATGGGCAGCTAACCTCGAAGCATTGGTTAATAAATGTCCCAATGCATGGAGAGCTAGGTCCATTAATAAGAATTTAAGAAAACACATAGTTCAGGGCTACAGTAACTAATGCTGTGTGTATAGTGGTTAGAACAGAATGCACAATGTGATTTAAACACCTGGGGTTATCAATATCTCCTTCAACAGTGTTCACTGAAATTTCCAAGGTGCTCTGCTCCAGAGAGAAAATCCAAGCAGCAAGAACTACAAGCTATCTGCTTTTTCTGTACAGCTCAGGACAGTAGAACTATAACGGTATCTGACAAACTGTATTTCCATACAGAATTAAATCAGGTAAACAAAAAACCAACCAAACAAAATTATTCTGCCACTTCCAGTTAAACATGAAAATGTTAGAACTGCCACTTTTCAATCCCCTAGCAGAAGGTACATGATAATGTATTTTGAATAAAATCAGCTTTTTTAATGATAAAATCAAGAATAAAAATAAAGCTGATCTGTGTATTGCCTTGGTTTTCAAAGCTAAAATGTCTATTATTTTTACCTTTACAACATCCTGAAAAAAATCAGATTTTTTTTTTCCCTGCTCTTTTATCAAACCCCAAACTTTTCTTGCACAAATGGACAATCAGGTTTGTCTTTTCTTTGATATAGATAAACTGCTCTGCATCTGTTCCTTTATAATTTTGGAGTATTTTTTCCTTTTACTGTGTTAAATTTCTTTGCATTGCTGAATTAAAAAAATAAAATAAACCACAATGCATTAAAAAACACCTATCAGATTTTGAATTATTAGTAGTTTTTTCTTATTAGATAGATGGCTTTTTTCCTAAATCAAACCAATTCTGTAGGAGAAAATTTAAGATGAATATGTCAGACTGCTAAAAAAATCCTGAGCATTCATTTTTCAGCCATCAATGTGCATAGTCCTTTAATTGTCTGAATAACTGCACTCTTAAATTGATCTACAGAAAAGTTATAAAGCTAAAGTGATTTCTTTTACTTTTCAGACTCTTGTGCGGATTTCAAATTTCACAATCTAAAATGAGTACTAGAAGAATCATAGTGGAAAATCTACTTTAATTTTTTTTGGAATTCTGTGAGTTCAATGTTTTTGCTCTAAATTTTCTTTTTGAAAGTATTAACAGTTAATATAAAGAAAACAATGGAGCTTTTTAACTAATAAACTGTCCTTTTACAGCTCTTGTCTGTCATCTTCCACAGCAGTATTGGATCCTAGCCTTTCCCCTAGGACTCTAGTGACTTGATTAGATTTGGGGTTCTGAGACTGCAGCGGAGAAGGACATATATCACAGCCAGACAGGCTAGGTAAGATGGTAACAGAGCTGAATGTGAAACTGGTATCCATAGTTTATGTTTAACAGCAGCTACACAGAGAAGTGGATTTATATTTTAGACAGAAGAAACAGAGAGAGCGGTAAACCAGAGAAAACTAATTTTAAGAATAATGCTGCTTTCCTTCCTTTAAAAGCATTGAGAGTACTAGCACTGAGAAATACTTTTTGTAATTCTTCACTATTGGCTTGTATTATGGACTGCATTTTGTTTCACCCAACTGAAAGAATATAGAGGAAACTATGAAGTGGTCCCTTATTCTCATGAAGGTTTCCTTGATGAAGATGCAATCTAAAGGAGGAACATAAGAAGTTATGAATCTAAATATTAGAAGTCTTTAAAGAAGTCTAGGGTTTACTAGACTAGGAAATCATCCAGAAAGATTACAAATATAGTATGCATAAGCATATTTTTTTCCTAAATCTAGTAGCAGGAAACTGTATTTACTATATGCAATCATTATGGTGATTGTCTTGATTATTATTAGTTATAATTTTGGTACGAATTACTGCCTATATATCAGGGGTGAAAGAGATGTAAATCATATGCTTCTGAGGCCCATGTTCGTACCTGAAAGGAGATTGTTTCAATGAAGTTTGTGTTTCATACAGTGGCAATAGTTAATGAAAGCCACTTACAGCCATTCTAAGTGTTGGGTTACTAGGCAGTAGAGAGTATTAACTGGTCAAGAGGTCATTTAGAACAAGTTGGCGTATGTTGACATGATCTTGCCGGATCAAATGTCCTTGAATAACCTTCAAGAGTGAAAGGAAAAACATACATATTTCCCTTGAAAAGTCAACTTTGAATTGTTCATACTGTTCAGTAGCAGAAGATGGCGGTTAGCTGCCAGTAGTGTTGGCGATAAATAGGTGTAGTAAATTTAACAGTTAAGATTTTTTTTGTGGAGTAGACTGTGTAAGCATATAGAAGAGCTTCATGACATATTCCATACACAAAGTAAGCATTTGGGTGTATTGGGGCATTGCTCTTTAGGGAGGTAATTAAAATATATGACCATGATTCTTTTTCCCAGTTTGGAGATTCAGGATGAGGGGTACTTTGGCTGAGTTGTGAGCTCATTTTTCATTACTGAATTTATTAGTATTTTGGAAGAGAAGGAGAAATGCTGATGGCAGTAGATGCCAATTCTTTAAGCAACAGTTATTGTCTAGGTTTGTTTTTGAGACACTGATGAGATGACTTCAAAGATAATCTATTAGTGTAAATCTTTTATCCCTTGTTCTTTTCTCCTGCACAAAGAGCATCATGGTCATGGTTTGCAGTGCTCAGGGTCTGTGCTTAGAGCTTGTAATCTAGCAACAGCAAGCGTCAACAGGACTATATGGTAACACTTTCATTGCATTCACTGTAATAGCAGCAGTAAGCTGTAAAAGGAATAGGTAAGGTGATTTGGAGTAAGGAGCCGTTTATCTGAGCTATATCCAAACCCCTACTTTCTTAACCTCGCGATTTCATTAACTGTAAGCATTCAGAGGAGGGCTGGTAGGCCTTGCCTCTTTTCCAGGTCCAGCCTAGTCCATTTTGCAACAACCAGCTTTCAACACTCTCTGCCATCCAGGTTAACCTTCATCTGTCACTAAACATCCAGCATTTTAGAAATCCTCATAGCAACAACAGTAACGAAAGAGTTCCCTGCAACCAGGTCTTCACAGGAAACTTTCCTGCCTCTTTGACTATAGGTGTGGCTATATGCTAAACCAAGGCCTCAGCTCGCACTGTTGTGCTCTGCTTGTCTGCATTCCCTTCCTTCCTTTGGACAGGCCCTTCTACCTTTGTTTATCTGTCCATCCATCCTGTTTTCTTTAACAGAGGGGTGAAATTATCTACCATGTATGAGAAACTATATCTTAATTTAGATCCTAGAATCATATAATCATTAAGGTTGGAAGAGACTTCAAGGATCATCTAGTCCAGATGTAGTAATTATCAAATTTTTTTCAGCTGTATTATCATCAAGATTCCTTGATCTTTACAAAGATGAGGTCCAGGGAGAGAAACACACCGTATTTTGGTCAGGGCTTTCTTTGCAGTCCGCATATAAGAATCAGACAGTACTCATTTAGATTGCCAAAAACTCCATGGATGCTATTTCCCATGCAAAAGCAACATGTCAGTCCATGAAAAATTCAAGCTCACAGAACAGAACAACAGGGCTCGTGCACATGCAGTTGGACTAGGGTGAAGACTGAGGTTCATATCTACTCTCTCTGGTGATGACTTAAAATTGCTTTACCAAAGACGCTGTGAGTGCCTTATAAGGGGTGAATTGAATGTTGAGTGCTTTAATCCCTTTGAGGTATAATGCAAATCACCACTGAGCATGTTTCCAAGAAAACAACTAGTAGCCATATTCTTGGGAAGTGTTAAATTTGGTGGCAATAAATCTGCAATACTAATTCCACCCTTTCCCTCTAGTAGGGATAACAGAAATCTAGAAAATGCATATATGTGGAATAGAATAGAATAGAATAGAATAGAATAGAATAGAATAGAATAGAATCATTAAGGTTGGAAGTGACCTCAAGCATCATCTAGTCCAACCATCCCCCCCCCCCTATTACCCACTAAACCATGTCCCTAAGTACTGAGTATTGAGCACTAATAAAAGATCAAATTTAAAGAGAAATGGGTTCTAAATATGACCGTAGTGAAGTTCATTTTTATGGCTCATATGGAAAAAATAAGGATATAAGTTAAAGAAATATGCAATATTTGCTGTAAGCAAAAATCTACGCCTGAATGCACTGCAGCTGAATTACATGGGACTTCTGCCGATGGTTTCAGCAGGAGCAGGGCAGCTCTTTCTCTGGAATCCTGCCAGGATCTAGAAAATATCTGGTGTCTAAAAAAACCCAACAAAGTGAAGGGCAATGGTTTTGGGAAGAGAGTTACAGAACCAAAAGTAAGTGGGAACAGTCCCCATCTATGTCAGTGAAAGGAATAATCACTTTTCAACAGAAACTTCCTTGCTAGGCTTTGTTCAAAGAATAAAAGCTGTCAGCATTATGGCATGGCAGTAACAAAAAGAAAAAAACTGACAGAAAAATCACAAAGCTGACAGAAACAGTATGTCTACATTCCTGCAGACAGCACTTGCCTCTGTTTTCAATGAGAAAATTGAAAAGTTTCCATTTCATTTAAAAAAAGGTCAAAATCATATGAAGTGATGATGAGAAAGTTCTAGTAAGCAATGAAACAGGTCTTCCTCCCCAGCATAAGCTTCAGTCTATCTACTCTTGAATGAGCTTGTAATAGAAACCTACTGAATTGGGCTTTTACATATCTTTCTGGGAATTCCCCCAGAGACCCAGCCACCTCTTGTGTAGGTGTCTGTGTAATTGAACTCCTCTCATTTATGCCCCCCTCTAGTGGCTGCAGCTTCTGGGGTCTCTCCAGCTGCAGCTCACAGGGGGAGTCTGGCAGTTAGGTTAATGACGTGTCCCCAGATTGCTTATGTCTGACCTTTACACCAGTCTGCTTTTATCAGAGACTCGGGAAATGAGAGTCATGAGACTACAGAGAGCTGTGATACAAAATTATGAATGCATTTATGTATTGCATTCTGATTTCAATTTCTGGTTCTAGATTAAGCAAAATAGCTGGTTTCACCTTGCATGTCACTCACTTTTTACTATCTTAAAAGACCTCTAGACTCTCATTTGTTATTTTCACTTCATTTTTTATAAATTGCAGTTGATAGATGAAGGCAGCACAGCTTCTACTTTCTTGTAGTTGAAATGCAGTAGTCCTGCCTGGCTTAGATTAAATCAAGTGAAAGGCCATGGCACACATTGATTTTGGATTGCCTGGCATTGGCACAGTGTAAGTGTGCATCAAGGCAATACTAATTACTATTGAGACATAAAATCTCTGTTGCTTTCCTTCATTCTAATCCCAAAGGCTAATTGTTCATAAATAATATTTGAGGTTAATACAACTATGTGAGTATCTATACAAATATTTAATCAACCAACAATTCAACTACCAGATAGTGGTAGTTTAACTATCACTGCTCAGGCATATTGGAGACTTTCCCTTGGAAGCCATATTTTCATTAGACTTTAATACAGAGAGATAATTAATGGATAGCTGTCACAGCTGCTCTATCTGGTAATTCACTAAAAGATGTCTGAAAAATAAAATGTATTGCAAAAGTGCCAGCTGCAAGTGGCAAACTGGAAAAATGACATGTTAAATTATTAAATGAAAAATGATTGACTGTGCATTGTAATGTGCATTCAGATGAACACTAACTTACTAAATTAATGTTCACTGTAACAAAGAAGGAGCTGCTGCAAAAGATCTCATCTTCAGAACTCTCCATACTTCCCTGTCACAAGCTTTAAGGACAGGTCTATACTGCAAGTCTGGGTCAGAGCAGACAAAACATCCACTGTCTGCCCACTTAATAAAATCCTTTGCTTATGCCAGGATGCCGTTTTCAATTATCTGATGAAGTCCTTTCTCTCGGGAAGGTGAAACCCTGTCTAACTCAGAGAGAGGCTGAGTTGTTTTTTTAGATACTCTGTAGAGAATAAAACACTGGTACACAAGCAGAAACTCAAGGTATTCAGATGTTTGCATGTACATCAGCTTCAAACATGATTCTGCTCACTGATAGTTTCTCCCGTATAGGTGCAAAGTTTACCAAGTTAACTATCATCATCTTTATCAGGGAATAGGACTGATTGCACCATCAGGAGCAGGTAAATAACAGCTTAGAAAGCTGCTTCTCTCTGCTGTTCATCCACTCAAATAAGATAATGTGGTAGAAACATGGAAAATGGTGGTTCAAGCACTTAGAGCCACATTTCAATGGCAAAATATAAAACTAACCTGTTTCTGTCTTCAACCAAATTCGCAGTTAGTGTTCTCCTCTCAGCTGAGAGGAGGTTACAAAAAGCTGATCATTTAATGAGTAACCCAAGCCTAAGTGACAATTACAAAACTGGAATTGCTGAATAGCGGTATTTGTAGTATCATGAAGATTTTGGAGATGCTTTCTACTGCGAAGTCACCCCAAAGTCTATGGTATGTGTCTGACAATAGCCACAAGATGTTTTTGGCAATTGCAACCACAGAAGAATGTGTGGCTGTTCCTTCAACTGCAAGGATGTTCAAGTAAGAGACTTTTAACTGCTGCTACAAATGAGCTCAAGGTAGGACTATATGGTTAGGACTAGCTAGAGGTTAGGACTACGCAGCAAAGTAAACCTGCCCAGTAAAAGATGATAGTGCCCAGAGAATTAAATTGATGCAAAATGCAAATTTGAAACCAAAAATAAAATACAAGCATAACTTTTTTTTTCCTCTTAGATCACACAGCAAACTTGCACAAAGATTACTGTATTCATTATCAATATCCTAACAGAAAATATCTAAATGAACAGCTTAATAACTTTGGACATGTCATTACATAACAGCCAAACTGGTGACTCTCTTTTGCTAATTGCCAAGCTCTAAATTTAAATTTATAATATTATTGTTATATAACAATACCTGCTCTGCAGTTGATAGCTTTTATTTTGGCCTTCAGTGCCTGAATAGTACATTCTAAAATGATGGTGGATTCCTGAACGGGTGTTTAAAACTTCTAAACCAATATATGCCTTTTTTATAGTGGTGATTTAAAATAGGCATTTTAAACAAATAAAAGGAGCTGGCAAGGATTATCTTCATGTACTAATGTATTAATTTATCTCTTGATAGAACAAGAGCAAATATAGACTGCAGGTTTTCTTTTCGTGGAGGTGATAATACTGACATTAAAGCAGTTAGCTTGATAAACAATGGTAATATTTTTCTTAGTTTTAGCCAACCTAAAACCAAACAATTGTCTCGAAATGTTGGAATTGGGACGCAGCAGAGCTAAGAGCATCCTTCAGGTTTCTCTGGTGTGCTGAGTGGGAGTCAGCTCTATATGCCTAGCACTGTGAGCACGCAGCCTCCTCCCCTAGAGAAGGGCTTTATAGCTGTCTGTCTGCTGAACTCATCCCGCATCTGAGGAACTTGACAGGAAAACCAACAGGATCTAGAGAAAAAAAAAAAATCTGCTGAGAGACCAGAACAATTTGCATACAGACAAAAGGACAAAAGGCAGGGTAATGACACCCCCAATACTTTGTACATCACTGGGTCTGTCCGTGCCTGGGCACAGGCACCTGCCTGCGGACACCCAAGGTCAGGCTACAGAGTTAGAGGCTTAGAGTTTGGATAAACTCCAAAGAAAGAGTGATGACGGGCAGATGTCTAACTAAAGGATACATGGGCACGAAGAGGAGTTTAATAAATAAAAGAAAAACCAAGAAAGCAAATAGGCAGAAACTATTGAAAAGGAAAGCTGCAGGATAAAATAGGCAGGGTTTATGACACACAGCAAAAGAAAAATATCTAAAGGTTAAACTGCTATAAAAAGAGGGAATCAGGGCAGAATTTAATAAATTATGAAAAAAAAATTTAAAAAAATCGTGCTGCTTCCTTCCTGTCTCACTTCATCTAGGATTTCTCTAATTAGCTCAGCATTTCAGGCCTTCAGTTTTGCATTTTTAGTAATGCATTTATAGTGGGTTTATTTGGGACATTATGTGGTACAAATACTAAATAAGCATGATTTCAAGCAGTTAACAGCCCAAATGCCAGCAAACGTGGAACCTCTGACACAATGACATTATGCAATTTAGCACATATCTGTTACCTACTAATTCATCATCAGTAGTCGATCTGCAAATATTTTAGCAGCCACCACTGAGGAAGATAAAGAACATGTTGTATAGATTTTCCTTCTCTAAATAGGGGCCTGGGTAAAGTCGGTGACAGATAATCTGTGATCTAGGACTGACATTGCTTACTGCTGAATTAACAACGTCTTTAAAGTCTGATAAAGAGCCTGTATCTGCAGAGCTATCAGTTTGATGTCTTTAGCATGTGTTAAGATCACTTAAAGGGTGGGGAGGGGAAGAGAGGTGGAAAAGGAAATAGGGTGAATAGAAATAAAGGAAGGTTATGAGACTGATAAACAGTTTAACAGTAGAAATAGCCCTCTAGTCAAAAGGAAGGAAAGTTGGGCTTTTTATACATGTTAAATTACCTCAAAAAGACAGGTTTAAACCCCATTTCTGAAGATCTATCTCATAAGACTTAAAGAGAAAAAAAAATCCGAATAAATCCATGACTAAGAGTATCTGTAAGCACATAAAACTGTTAAAGCTGCAAAATCCTCTTAGAACGGCCCAAACTCAGACATATTAACAGCATGATGTAGTGCCCTTGTTGTTCCTATAACCTTGTGATGGCAGTGACATTGCCAGAGTGTAAGCAAGGGCAGCCGTAAACTTCTCCATGTTGAGTAAGTTTTATGTTCTCAGTTACTAAGGGAATTTCCTGGTCTAAAATCTGCAGGGTACAGGTGACCCTGAGCCTGCTGAGCTGTGCGTGGCCTTGCTGGCAGCACGCAAACCTGGCTGTTCAGAGACAGGCACAGCATCTCCCTTCTGTACTGCAGAGAGTGCCTAAAGGGATGGATCGCACCCGGGAAACCTGGGCTCCCCTCGGGGCAGGCAGCCCACAACTATGATCCCAGCAGGAGCTCTGCTCCTCCATCTCCTCAATAATGATGTAGTGAAGGTTCCTGAAGCTGGAGTCTAGAGTAGCTCCTTGTGAAAAGACTTGACTGAAGGACAATTGAGAGGTGAGAGGAAAAGGATGGCTGGAATTAATCAGGAGGCACTTCTCGGAAGACAGTCAGGATTGCACTGAAGCTGTCCTGCATACAGTTGAAGTGGGAAGGGTGACTTACTTTGAAGCACAAAAATAGCTGAGCTGTGTCCGTTAGGCTTGGAGAACACCAGCCAGTCTGAAACATGGAAAATCTATTGCTTTTTCCTATTTTAACTACATCTCCCCTTCAGCAGTCAGTACTTCTACCTTGGAAGAGCACCAGCACCTCTATGCCAGCTTTCCATCTGGTACATATTAAACCAGTGGAGATAGGCATCTCCAGGAAATTGATTTTATAATGAAAGTAGCGCAGAGCTAACTGTAGTGGAACTCCAGAATGGCATTCCTATTGATAATAAATAACTCAATTTTCAGCCCAGTGGTGATAAAGTATTTAACAGTAATAATTCCAGTACTCAGCAGAGACTAAATTTTATCATTGTTTTGCTTTGCTTTGCCAGATGAGGGAGTAGAAATGAGAGAGTACTTCTCATCCTCAGAATCCAGTTTAAGGACAAAAGAAGTGGTACCAGACAATATGTATGGGATCCAGGAGGAAAACAAAACAGGCAAAGGCTCCTTAAACAGCAGCCACTGCAGCAGTTCTCTGTAAAACAAATAGCATTTCCTAACAGAAGTGCTGCAGAACAATTTACCAATCTCACCTACGGCAAAAGAGAAGTTAGAAGAATGTTGTGTGTTTCTCAGGCCTATATGTTTGAAGCTCCTCTTGAAGTATTTTCTCAAAAGGCCTCATTGAGCCTTATCCAGACATGCTGACTAGTAACTTGAAGGTTTCAGTGAAGGTTTCGGTGCCACCATATGCTACTTGTGGCTATCAGATGTAAGTTCTCTTAAAGGGTTAAATGGAGGACACTTACCATATTAAATGAAAGCCCTGTTTTCTCATAACAGATTTGGCAATTTAACTATCATCAGTAAAAATCTGACATTCTGTGAAATCACATGTTTGTGGGCCTCACTGAAAGTATCTGTGTTCCTGTAGCACTCCAAAATCTGTAGGTCAGATTAAATTAGAACAGTTTTGTCCATTTCATTTTGGCTCAGTTAATCTTCATGACATATAAAGCAAAAAGACAGAAAAGAATACAATGCTTCATTCAGCCTGTAAATATTGTAAATTGTTTGTATGCATTTAAGGTTTTTTTATTTTACCTTTTTCTATTAACTTGCAAACATGCTGACATACTGATGATGCAAACCTCTGCACATATATTTTAAAGGGAGCCTCTCACAATTAAGGTCAGGGAAACTTAATAGTATTTATTGCTTTAGAAAGATATTACCAAGCTACAGATGATAAGAACATTCCAATACACATTTTAGGTACCTATTACATTCTTTGCAAAGTGATTTTAAAAGGATAACAGTAGGTCTTTGAATTTGGGTAACTAAAGGTTCCACTTTGTCATTCTAAATGTCTGTCCCAGGCCACTATCAGTTTAAAAAGCATGTTTTTATAAAATATCCTTGCACATAAAAGAAACAAAAGCATTGGCTGAATGCACATCCTACTTTTCTGGCTATTTTTAAAGTTTTAGAATGTTATTGTTTTATCTTAGTATATAATATTGGAGAACTGTTATGCAGTCCTCCACTTTCAAATTTCCATGTAACTGAATGCTGCAATACTCACATCTCATGTACTTTAGTAGAATACTTGCTTTCATACACCACAGAAATGTACCTAAATATGTCAAAAAAATATGTCTGCTGCTGTAAACAGCTACAGACTTCTTTGCTTTTAGATCATATTCAAATTATCACACTTCAAGTATCTTACTGAAAATAAAAGCCTTCTGTTTTACTTCCTTCAAACAACAAATCTTGATTTAAGGTCAACACCACAATATAATGCATGCTTTGGGGAGTTCCCCACCGCAATGCAGAGTTTTGTTAAGATCAGACGAGCTGTGCCCTTGGCCATTCGGGAATCCCCAACGAGTAATTTAGTTTACAAGCCATTCTATTCATGTCTCTAATCAATGGCCGCTTTTTCCCCCAGGCTAATGACGACCAAGAAAACAATTAGCCATAGCTACAAAAGCCATCATCCAATTGATTTTGTGATCTTAAACTGTGGATCCAAAAGGTGTCATAAAGGACTTCACCGTTAAACCATTCAGATATTAGATTTACTAGGAGGCAGGCTAGTAAAAGCAGTTATAAGGTTTAGAGCAGGACTTGATCCTGAGAGATGCAGACCAGATGCAGCATCCATTGACTCTGCTGAAAATTCTGCAGGTCTGTCCTTCTCTCTGAGCTCTGCACACCACGGCTCTGTATTCCTACTCAGCATCTTGCAGACTGGGCACAAACAACACTTTAAATATACATGCCTCGTAAAAGCATCAATCTAATACTTAACAGAGCTGTGCATTTTCCCTTAGCAATTGCGTTTTGTCAGCCTCTCCTGAATCTTATTTTTGAAGCATCTACTTTTATTGAAACTATATAAAGCCTTTTGGGAAACTCAAACGAAAAGCTTCTGTTGGGCATCAAATGAGTTCTGGTTAGATTCTGCTTATGCTCTTTTAGAGCTGATACAGAAAGCAGATATAGAAAAATAAGTACACCTAGTACTCACCTCATACTTTATATATTTGTATGTCCATGTTGTATAAATAGATGTGTGTATGTAGACATGCATTTCTCTTATAATGCTTGCAAATTTTGTAAATAATGAACTTTCACAGATTTCACACTAATCAAATTACTTCTTGCTAATAGGTATCCATGGAGGCTGCTCCCCAGGTTTTCTAATTTTGCTCATTATGTACTCTAATTTTTCCAGAGAGACAACTCAGGCAACTATTTGATATACAACGGCTGTACCCAGCTGGCTTTCACTCGAGCAGTTGCTTTGATACAGCATCATGTGATGATGCTCATTACTTCAGATAAATTATTCAGAAACTCCCAGATGTAGCGTCCTGCAGTTTACTGAGCTATAGGAGAGTTTTGCTAAAGTGTGATGCTTTTTTATCAGAAATAAATCTGAATTTTTGAATACTATATGCTCCTAATAAGCTGAAAGAATCCATGTACTGGGTCACCAAGTTGCAACTAAACATTAGCATATTACAAAGTTCATTTAATGCAAAGTTTTCTTTTTTTCCTTTTCTCAGTGCTATTTAAGTTTACTCATGAGATATAACACAGTAGCAAAAATTTCTAAAGCTAGAAGTTTTATTTCCTGTAATTCTCAAACTTTTTAATCTTGGAGAACAGCTTAACATTTTCAATACTACTACAGTGTTATCATAGAATCATAGAATGGTTTGGGCTGGAAGGGACCCTCAAAGATCATCTAGTTCCAAACCCCCTGACACGGGCAGGGACACTCTACACTACACCAGGTTGCCCAAAGCCCCATCCAACCTGGCCTTGAACACTGCCAGGGATGGGGCCTCCACAACTTCTCTGGGCAACCTGTTCCAATGCCTCACCACCCTCACAGTACAGAATTTCTTCCTAATATCCAATCTAAATCTCTCCTCTTTTAGTTTAAACCCATTACCCCTTGTCCTGTCACGGCACTCCCTAATAAACAGCCCCTCTCCAGCTTTCCTGTAGGCCCCTTTAGGTACTGGAAGGCTGCAATTAGGTCTCCCCGGGGCCTTCTCTTCTCCAGGGTGAACAAGCCCAACTCCCTCAGCCTGTCCTCGTAGGAGAGGTGCTCCAGCCCTCTGATTGTTTTTGTGGCCCTCTTCTGGGCTTGCCCCAGCAGCTCCATGTCTTTCCTGTACTGAGGACTCTAGAGCTGGACATAGTACTCCAGATGGGGTCTCACGAGAGCAGAGTAGAGGGGCAGAATCACCTCCCTCGACCTGCTGGCCACACTATTTCTGACGCAGCCCAGGACACGGTTGGCTTTCTGGGCTGCCAGCGCACACTGCCGGCTCATGTTGAGTTTTTCATCAACCAACACTCCCAAGTCCTTCTCCTCAGGGATGCTCTTAATCCATTCTCTGCCCAACCAGTAGCTGTGCTTTGGTTTGTGCCGACCCATATGTAGGACCTTGCACTTGGCCTTGTTGAATTTCATGTGATTCTTACTGGCCCACCTCTCAAGTCTGTCAAGGTTCCCTCCTTCCCTCTGGATGGGAGGCTTCACATTTCAAAACATACCAGAGGATGAAGTTAACTTAAACTTAGCCTCTGACTTGTATCTTTTCATTAAACTTTCTTCAAAGTTATTAGATTAATAGATAATATATGGAAAAATTATTTTAAGAATTAAAATTTTTATATATATATAAAAATATATATATAACGAAATTTCCCCTTTACCTGCAGTGCTTAAAACCATCAAACACAGTACTGAATTCAAAGCTCTGTCCCAGTATAATTGTATTGCCTTTAGGAACAAAACACCCAAGAGAGTCTAGAAAATATTCTCAAAGCAGCAAAGTGAAGCTAGAAGCTTATTGCCTAAGAAATTTGCTTGTTGTCCACCTCCTACAGAGCTCTTCAGTAGCACGGCATCAACAAGAGGTTGCAGGGGAGTGGAGATAAAGGACAAGTGAAAAAGGCTTTGTCTTGTGAAAGAAAAGGAAGGTAAACGCTGTTGCTGCTGCTGTGTCAGACCACTTTTGCAGGAGTTCCCACACTAAACCACTTTCTCTGGCAGTCCTCTGACCTGATTAGATGCCTCAGGACCTACACATGGCAGGGCTTTAACTGGAGCTTGCCAAGACTGAACTGGGAAGCATCTCACCTACTTCAAAGACCCTCGTGTCATTCTCAACTCAGAGTCAATCCTCACTGACTCCCTCTACAGCTGCATGGGAGGATGGTGGTGTCAGATGGAAAATTCATCTGATTTAGCAAAAAAGCTAAGGGTGACATGAAACATCCCTTGGAGGTGCCTACAGCTACAAAGAGCCCATGGTGTCCAGCTCTGGGTTTCAACATTCCACTTTTCCATTGCTGAATTGGGCCAGCTGGTTTCATTTCTGCAGGGTAATTAAATTCAGCTAATTAAAGTGAGCTGCTGTTACCATGCATTCCTACAGCCTCTGTTTCAGAAACAAGATGACTCTATTAACTCTCTTTCTTGCTCTTTTTACCATTGTTTTAGTCCATTTCACTGGTGGATAAAAGTATGCAAATAGTCATCTTAAATGATCAATCAAAGTGAAGATAAATAAAAATCGCATTCTTGGGATCTTGTCATTCTGAAGTCACCTTCCTGATTCTGAGATATTGATTAAAGACTCTGAAAGCTTATTCTGGATAATCGAATTAAGGTGCCTGTGAGAAGCTTAAGAACAATCTCATAATATTGTGTGTTAAAATGGCAGATGAATTTTAGTCTCCCTAAATGCAAAGAAATGCACATAGAGAAAAATAACCCTAACTGTGCAGACACATACATACATAATTATTACCACTCAGGGAAAATATCTTCTAGACACCAGCTTAAACCCAGAGGTATTCAAAAAGCAAACAGAACATTAGCAATCTCAGGAAGGGAATTGAGGCTAAACCAGAAAACACCATTATGCCATCAATGGTGCAATCACATCCCAAGTATTGCGTGTAGTTCTGGCCATTCAACTCGAAAAGCACGTAGCAGAACTAGCAGAGGTGCAGTGAGGGACAGCTACTGTCATCAGAGGCTGGGAAGAGCTCGTTTGCAAATGAGAGGTGTAATGGAGTAGGATTCTCCTGCTGGACAGATGTCACAAAGGGATAAGGGGGTATGATAACAGTATATGAAATTAGTAATGATGTGGATAAAGTGCAAAGATAATTATCATTTAGCAAGTGTCATAATGGAAAAAAAAACCAAAACCACCAAACCCAGACATGATTATCTATTGAAAATATCAGCAAGCAAGTACCCAACAAAGAAAAGCTTTTTTTGGTTTGGTTTTGTTTTGCATTCCCCACCCTACCTTCCCGAGAACATGACTCAGGTATAGCTCTCATTGACCCAGAAGGCTGGGAAAGAGGAAGGTTTAAATGGCCCTAAAAAGGAACTAGACACATTTATAAAGGACAGTTAAGCACAATGATCCTTAGGCACCCTTCAGCTCAGAGATTCTCTGAGATACTGAGAGGTAGGAAGTAGGAAGGTGTGAGAGGGAGAAGATGATGTCTGCTTTGTCTCTTGTAGTCTTTTCCCCACCATCTGCTCCCAGCGGTACTTAGAGACAGGGTACAGGTTAGGCAGAGAGCTATTCTGAGCCAGTAAAGCAGACCTTATGTTCTTACTAGGTTTTCCTCACTATGTGTAAAGTAGGAATTCATCTTTTTCAGCACAAGATCCAACTTTATTTCAGCTGTGGAATCACAATAAAAAACCCTCTGGAATTCTAATTCTAATTCTAATTCTAATTCTAATTCTAATTCTAATTCTAATTCATTCTTTCAACTTTCCAATATAAACAAATAACTCTATTCACTTAATAATGTGTTTTCTAAAAGAACTTGGGTATTTGCTAAAATAGAAAGAAAAACACGTTTCATTTGTCCAGGAATAAAGGCAACTTTCAAACTATGGATATCTCTAGTTTTTCTGGTCAGTATCACACAGAAGTTTAGACCAAAAGGACATCTACAGCTCATCTTCCAGATATGTAATAGAACTTTTTGTAGGACTATACTTTCGCAGTTCTGACTGAAGTCCATGAACGCTACCAACACTGAATGTGTCTGAAAGAACTGCGATGTATAGACTTGCTTTTATACAACCCTATTGGATTATTCTGGTGCTGAAGGTTCAAGCAAGTCATCTTTCCATATCTTCCAAAGCACTTTAAAAGAGAAAATACAACTTAAAACTACGATAAAGCCCATCACACAGGCAACATTCTGTAAAATCCAAGATGAGGTAGGCATTCCATATTCATTTCAATTCAGTGTTAGCCATACATGATTTTAATTTTAACAGTAGCAAGGAATTTTGCATCTCTCGTCAGGGACTGTCATCACAGCATGACAAAAATCCACATTGTATGAGCTATGCAGCCTAGGAACACCTGATCACAGTTATCCTCTTAGTTCAACTCCTTTGATGAGCATTTCCCAAAGGCAATGTTTTAAGTTTGTGGAGAAAATACATCTCTGGCATTAAACTCAGAGATTTACACTGATGGGAATACATTATACAGAAGGAGAAACTCCAAGAAGAAA
Organism: Psophia crepitans; assembly: GCA_013399095.1. Lineage (NCBI taxonomy): Eukaryota > Metazoa > Chordata > Aves > Gruiformes > Psophiidae > Psophia > Psophia crepitans. Next base: position 55,098 of record VWZZ01002858.1, read on the forward strand.
TCCACAATTCTTTCAACCATTTCAAAGCTTATCTTGTTTTGCTTGGTGTTGCAAAATTCTGTGTGCATGAATATATGCAAAGCCGAACTAGCATTTGGCCACACACAATGTTTAAAAAAATAAGAGCTGGGACTCAGTTCTCAGACGGATCAAATCCATGGTGGCACTCATTTCAGCCTCAAATTCAGCACAAGTCTGTACAAAATCTCAGCTGATGGGCACTGAGTCATATGAAAGGCAATGTTCAACAGCAAAAGCTGAAGGGCAATATTCCCAGTTCAAACATCTCCTCCCAGTTGCACATGATAGTAATGAATTTCGATATTCCGCTTTTCGTATATAGGTCCCTACAGCAACATCAGCGGGAGATCTGCATACATAAGGAGAGCAGAATAGCAAAACAGAGAACCACTGGCTCAGAAGTTATAGTGATTAGAGTGGTAGAAACAGCTAGATTAGGTCAATAGGACATGAGATGAGTATGCCCTCACTGTTGCCTGAAGTATAGGCATTAAATTGACCACACTAATAACAGTGAATGCACTCTGAATTATGTGCAAATTTATTCTCTCTGTACAACATTGCACATGCAACAGGATGTAAAGCACAATTAACTTTTTAATGCAAGTCGTCTTTTTGGGAACATGAGTATTTGTTTTGCAAAGCAGGACATTATATAAATATCAGCTCCACCTTTCCTCCAGGCAAGTATTTTAAAATTTTTCTCATTGATTTTTCAAAGATTTCTGCCTTTGTAATAACAACGCTTAACTTAATTACTGTGGCAATAATGGGGCACATGTGCTGCCCCAGGAAAGGAATATGAAACTGCTATTTTGTCTCTCTCTCAGATTAAGATCTAAGCAACAAAAAATGTCCTGAACACTAAATATTCTAGCTGGGCTTTCTGTCAATCTGCTCATTACTAAAAAGTATTCCAAGGGGAGAAAAAGTTGATAGATGTTAGTGAATCTCAAGAACAAATGAAGGAAACATGACCAGAACAGTGACTCAGAGATGGTGGTTGGCAGAGAAATGTATGTGGAGGGGACATGATTTTGGTTTCTTAAATGTCCCAGTAATCACGGGAAGAAAGCCAGCAGACACGCAATTTGCCCACCAGCCACTAATTGTCAGTGACCGCTGCCACAGTCATTCAAAAACCGTTAGAAGATAGAGAAGCATACACAATCCAGAATAAACACTGTTTGCACACGAATTTTATATGTGGATTGCACTGTCACCATTGTTCTCTCTGGAAAGAATATTCATGAAGACATAATTACAATATTTGGTGTTGCATAAACAAAAACTCAAAAAGCACACTCCTCATCTGAACAGGGAGCCCTTCGAGTCAACCAACAATGGGAGCCTACACTGAGAAAAAGGAAAAAACTCCTTCTTACAGGCGACATATATTTTCACCTAATCCAGTGCTCTTCAGTGGATATCAACTGAAGCCATTTAGCAAGTTTTGAAGCAGTCCCCTGTCCCCTTTCACTAATTGAGAGTTTATTTGGGCTTCTTTAGAAAAAGTAATAAATCCATAGAGTCCTTTCAACATTAACCTAAAAGAAATTAGCAACAACAGGATTTGCCACCTGTCTTCTCTTGTACTACTGTCACTTGTAATCTTATTGATGCTTAAGTAAGAGATGAAAGCATGTTTATTACCTTACTTTATCCATAACAATTAATTCTAATTCCGCTTTTGCGTACCTAGTGACAGTGCAGATAGAATAAATTCTTCAGTTCTTTATTAACGCAAATGTTCCTTAAACCAACAACTTAATTTCTTGCAGGATTAAGATTAGAGACAAAGATTGTTTGTTTTCACTCCTTGCTAGACCAAATTCTACTCTTTTTAACCATATGTTAGATTCCATTTCAGTCAGCAAATCAACGGAGAACTCAAGCTGGGTGTAACTAAATTTTAATGCAATACCATTTACTCAAAGAGATAACTAGGACTATATTTTTCTACCCAGCATTACCTGTTTAGTTAATTTATAGAAATTTGTAAATTAATAGATATATTCTATCTACAATCAGGAATTTTTTAAACAAAGAATTGATGTAAAATTCCAGCAATCAGTGTAGCAAGCAACAAGTAAGCAATATTGTTCTGCTTACCAGGGTCATTTCACTAGACCAACAAAAATCCAAACCCACAATTTAACTTCTCAAAAATTAACACTCACATTTAATGAATAATCTAAACTACTTGGTCGATATCAGAAGTGGCACTATGAGACCAGATGTCATAGGGATGCATTAGAACAGGACAATGGAGAGAAAAAACTAAAGGTGGCAAAATCCTTCAAGAACTTGAAAAACAAAGACATGAAAGGGATAAACCAGAGAAATTTCAAGCAATTTTGAAAGTCCTCTATGTCATCAACAAGTGTTATATGTCATGCCTTTGATAGTTGGGAAGCCATGCAATTTAAGATCTGTACACACCATTTTTCAGTAGTCATCAGAGCAACAATCTACAGTCTTGTATATTAATGTACAGCTTGCAAATACAGGGGTATTCTTGAGTTGTGATGAGGCAAAGTAAGTCAAATAGTGGTGGGGACAGAATGTCCAAGCAGAAATGTCATGGCACAGAAAGTGACCACAGAGAACTGAGGGGTAGAAAAATACATGGAAACAACTGCCTCTCTGAACAAAGTGGACCACCGGGGTAAAAAAAAAGAAGAAAAAAGGGAGTTTTAATGAATACTAATGGAGGCTACAACCCGCAACAGAGTCACAGAATCATCAAATATCTCAAGTTGGAAGGGACTCATAAGGATCATCGAGTCCAACTCCTGGCTCCACACAGGACCAGCTCCATCAGAGCAGATGACTGAGAGCATTGTGCAGACGCTACTTGAACTCAGTCAAGCTCGGTGTGGTGACCACCTCCCTGGGGAGCCTGTTCCAGGGCCCGACCATCCTCTTGGTGAAGAACCTTTTCCTGATCTCCAACCTAACCCTCCCCTGTCGAAGCTTCATGCCATTCCCTTGGGTTCTATCGCTGGTCACCAGAGGGAGGAGATCAGCGCCTGCCCCTTTGCTCCCCCTTGTGAGGAAGTTATAGGGCTCAATGAGGCCTCCCCTCAGTCTCCTTTTCTCTAGGCTGAGCAAACCAAGGGACTTCAGACTCTTCTCATACGTCTTCTTCTCTAGACCTTTCACTGTCCTTGTTGTCCTCCTCCAATAGCCTAATGATCTCCATTAAACCTACTGAAAAAACAATGATGAGACTGATAAATGTACAAAATCACCTGATCCCCAAACCAACAACGATGGCAGAGCTTTCCCACTTCCACAGCCGAACCACAAAGAACTGCAATTATTCTTCTGGTCCAGTGGAGGAAACTAGGGAAACAGTTCCAGACAGACACCCTTAAAAGATGAATTTCTGAGTATACAAAATATAACAGTCCCAGAATAGCTAAAGCTGACTTCGTTCACCGTATTTGTAATGGTGAAAATTTCTAAAACACTGTCATAGGTTGAAGATAAATTGGTGGTCAAGCAAAAGGCATAATATGAAAAGCATGAGCTCCATCTTGTGAGAGCAGTGGCAGACACTTTCAGATTCAGTAGCTGCACATGACCATCGTGGATATATCAGTGGCTGCTGTAGTATCTCTGAAAGTGTTTCATTATGAAAGTGATACACAACTTTTGGACAGAAAGAACAGAACTTTCAGATATGAGTAGAATGTTTCGATTTTTGTAATAAGAAAACTGGGATCACTGAAATTATCTTAAAGGAGTAAAAAATACAGAATGGTGTTCTTCTGTAGGGGAAAACCTTGCTCCCACATGTAAGTGTTATATTATAGATAAGGTGAGCTATACTTATAAAATGCATAAGCATAATTTTTTCTTGTAAAAAGGGAAAATCACAGACTACTTAAGAGAAAATAGATAAAAGAAATCCAGCTGGAATTGAAAGAGGGAAAAGTGTCTGGCAATTTAAAAAATAAACCCAACTCTCCCTTACCCTCCCCCCAGAACAGCAGAACTTTTGGACAGACCAACTCATGTCTTTCGTGGTGGTGTCAGAGCTGAAAGATGACATCAAAATTTCTAAAACTGAACCAATTCTCACATTTTTCAAAGTCCACTTGAGCAAATGCACGCTGAAACAAAGTCCAACGTTCAGCTCATTTAATTATGCAGACAAAAGATTTAACTTCTGAGTTAACTCTAGAGTCAAGTAGAGCAAACAATGCAGTGCCAGCACAGGAAAGATGTAGGCTATCAACAGTGAAATGTTATCTAGACTAAATAATTTCTCAGAAAAAAAAATTCTAGTTTGCACTACCATTAATAGTTTTGACCTTTTCCCCTCCTTTATGCACCAGAAGGAAGAGGATCCAATGATGGAAGCCAGTATTACTCCTTTGAACAGGGGAACTCCCTGGGCAGCCTCAGGAGTTACTAACGTCTGACCTGCATGGCTACAGAAATATGCAAATATGTAGACAGTAAGTCTATAGTAAGGCTTCTTTGTGTTTGTTTATAGCAAGTGACTACTTTTACCTGGCATATCTCTGCATTTCTGTGGCTTTTCCCTTTTTACAGTTGCACAGACAACAAAAATCCAACCCTTCACCAGAATGTGTAATCAGAAATTATTATTTGGATGTAACATTAGACTATATTCTGCAGAATTTAATTACATACAAAGATTTGATGTTTAAGAGAAACAAATTCTAACATTTCCCATCTGGATTCCAGAATCCTGCCTGTTTGCCTCACCTTGTCCCTTGTTCCTATCCTTACTAGGTGCACGGTTTTCTCATATCCAGAGATAGTTTTTCCCTCTTTATCTTCCTCTGCTGAAATAATTCTAATGTTTTAAGGCATCACAAATATCTTTTTATCTAGCCTGCAACATGTTCTCCACATCTCTGCTTTTTATGCTTTCCACCTTTTATAGACACTTACTCTGTTCCAAAATCTTCCACTACGAATTCTGTAAATGAAGTTCTTTCCTTCCCAACTGCTGTTGCAGCCACCATCCACATACTAAATACCTATGCGATCCTCCCACTCGGGCAGATACACTTCTCAAAAAGCTTGAAATCTTACCACAGTTTTTTTTTGTCTCCCACAAGCAGTGCTTATCTGCCACTGGGTCTGTGAGGGTATTAGTCATGAAAGACAGTGTCTTTTTAAAGTGCTGCTTTATCTGTCAAATCTTAAATACAGGACATCTGTGCTCAGGCAGGATTTTCCAGCTCTATTTAACAGGGACTCCAACACTCACTTTGAGGAGTTTAGGCTAGAATCAAAGCCTAGGTTTCACAAAAGGAAAATTACCGAGACCTTTTTTAAAGCATATTAGAGAAAATGGAAGCCAGAAAGTCATAAGTCTAAGGAATTCAATCCATACTAAGAAGAAACGCTGATGTAACTGTATTAGTTAAGCTCAACTGCTAAAGGTACAGCATCTAACAAAAATAGAAACATTCTACTCATATCTGAAAGTTCTGTTCTTTCTGTCCAAAAAAGGTACAGAATCCAACACTAAACATAAGTTTAGATTCCTCTTCACTTGTCTACAAATGCATTGTAGTGAAGAACAATCAAAGAATGTTGAAAAAAATGACAAATAAACTGCCTTTATAAGTATCTGAAAAATAATGAGTGCTACTAGAGATTTTAACAAGTCATTGCACTTCTGGTAGCAATTTGGTTTGAAATGATTGCCAGAAAATACCCAACAAGTCTAAACAGCAAGGCAAACTTTCCATCAAAGAATACCACATTGTTTTTAACTTCTAAATTCGATAAAATTGCTGACCTTCTGGATGAAATTTAAAGTGAGGTGATAATGAAGATTAATTTTTAAAAAGGAGAAGATTGCCATTCCTTTTTCATTAATAATCTTTCTTAAAAACAAGAGCTTTCGTAAAAAAGCCAGGGGAAGGAGAATTGATAAAAACGAAGGTAGCTGGACATATTGTAATGAATATAATCCCACAAGGCCCTTTTTTGTTAAATCTATCATGCTTCATTGCCATTTAGAAGTCAAAGATTGAAGGATTAAAGCTATAGAGAGAATAGGATTAAAAATCATGTACTCTGATTTCTACTTATGATTAAATAATATTTCAGAAGGATTTTCAACTTTTCATTCTTTATTGGCATCAAGGCCTTGAATATGATCTTTGCTAAATATGGTGTTGTGATTTCTTTTATATGTGAAAAGATTTTCCTTCAGAATTTCCCACACTGGGAAAAGGACCTTTCAACGGTCCTTGCAGGAATATTCCAGGCCACGTCTATTCTCATACTGCACAATGCTTGCATTTCAGTGGACAAAAATCAGCCTCATGCAGTCAGTGAGAATTTTGCTACTCGCTTCAGTGGTGAGCATTGCGCTCACCAATTTATAGCTCATTAAAGATGTGCATTGGTAAAACTCTGGCCCTGTTACTCCTGATGAGTTTAAAAATCTCTCTCACTCCCCTTCTAAATTTCATTACACATTCCAGCTGAAAGCTACTTAGGCTTAACTAGTTAACTTGGCAGCAAAATGAAAAAGCAATGCTATCAGAGACTGGACGTGAGGAGCCCCAGCAGCGCCAGGAGAAACTCAAGCTACCATAGCAATTTTGTGGTGGTCATGTAGCCTTGGACCATCTTTCAGTTGCAGTGTAGTTTAAACTGTACTCTCATGTTAGTTCCAGTTTTCTGGCTCAGCTTTGGGGCCCATCACTGGTGAATGAGATACCAAAGACAAACAATCTAGTCAGTATGCAAAGAAGAGGCTCCTAGGTGTTGGCCTTGTACAGACAAGATAAGCAAGTCCACATCCCAAGGAGCAGAAGAGGCTCCTTTGTGTAAACTTTGTATAGGTGAGTTAAGAAGTCTGCACACCAAAGAGCAACCAGAGCTGTAGCCATATATGGGGAAATTGATTTTCAGTCTGTATTTCTAAAGGATTCCCAGAGATGGGTGGGCACTTCTGAGAAATTATATAAGTATTCATTTTTTAAAAGTATATAATAAGTGTGTCTTTTTCCCATGCACCCAGCACTGTAACAAACCAATGTCGGCTTTCTAAACTATCATTCGGTTTGGAGGGTTTTTCTTGGTCATGATTTGCAGTAACAAATGTGTTTAATTTGTTCTGAAATTAAGTTATAATTTGAAAAAGTTTTACAAAATAACAGTCAACCTTTTCTACATTTTAAAATGTATTATTTGCTATATCTCACATTACTGAGGAACATGCTGCATCCCTTACAGCGGGCATTATACACGTTATAATAAAGACTTACACTGTAAAGGGCCATATATCGAAAATAAAATTTCATACCTCTGTGAACTTTTTCAGCTGGGAATCTCAGAGCATTTTACAAGCAAATAAGTTTCAGTGCAACACAAAAGGTGTGTTTACATGGCTCCCTTTCATAAAACACTGAAACGTGAAATGATTTGTTTTCGTAGCATCATGAACTAATCAGCCTGTGATTTTCCTCATCAAGGACCATGGGACAAGTCAGTAGCTTCCTCAGCCTGCATTTAGCAACCTTTAAAATCATCAGGTCACTGGAAGAGTTATTATGGGGCTGACAATACCTGTACAGGCAAGGATCCTTGCAGCCTGCGCGCTGTGTCAGCAGGCAGCCACAGGATGCCTCTGGGTCCGGGCATCTCCCCATTTAAACACACAATCTGGGTGAGCAGTGAGAGCAGTGAGGGCAAGACAGCCAGGTGCTAGCTGAACAATAGAAGAAAATAGACTTTTTTTCTACACTTTTATTCATTCTTGTCCTTGCAATTACCAACTCTATTTAAGATTAAGGTTAGTACTCTAGGGAATTGTATGTCTGAGACTGTGAGAAACTAAGGGTTCTGAAAGCAAAGTAATACTCAACAGTCCATTACAGCTTAAAGGATTTATCTGTCACACTGGTAAGTGTGCTCCAAAGAAGTGCTCCCTGCACTCAAGAGTTTCCCTGGGGAAGATACCAGCAGGTTGCCCAGGGCTGGCCCCAAGGCATAGATAGCCAAGGTATGGACATGTGGACAGCTATTTTGTCCTGAATCTTATCCAAGGGTGAAGAAGAATTACTCTTATGAGCTGTGCTACAGCAACCAGGTTGTCCAGAGAAGTGTCTTCTGAACTCCCAGAAATAAACACTAATGAGGTGCTCCCTCTTATGTTCATTATCACTATTGTGACTTTGGCATTGGCGGGTGTTTCAGGAAAGGTTAGACATGGTACTGAAGGACATGGTTTAGTGGTTAATAGGTGGTGGTGGGATGGTTGGATTGGATGATCCTTGAGGTCTCTTCGAACCTTAATGATTCTATCATTCTACCATTGGAGGGTATTTTGTCAATTAATGCCCAGCTGGTGTTGCCAGCAGAAAAAGCTCTTCCAAAGGTCATGACAGTTCAAGAGATTTTGTTATTGTTCAATTAATTGAAAATTGAAAATGCAAGCTGAAAAAAGCTTGTTCAATATGTACTTAAATGACAGAAAAAATTCTTTGTGATCAATATTATTACAAGTAATGCCAGCTCCATTACAAAACTGATGGCATTAAATCCTACTTAAAAATGGGGTTAATAATCTGCAAAAGAGAGTTCTAAGTAAAAAACTCAGCGGTTTATAGGTGCAGTATTCTTATCATCTGGAAACACCTGTATTTAAGTCAAACCTGGAAATGAATTTGGTAGTCTGTCAATCCATTTCCTAATTCCTAGTCATTTGTTCCTATCACAAAGCCACCAGGCAGGAGTGCATGATGGGCAGTTCCTACTCAGAAGTGACTCAGGCCTGGAACAGGAAGGGTTTTGATGTCTGAATTGAAAAGCATTTGCAGAGCAGTATCAAAAGTTTGCAGCAAATTTACTGATGTGTGCCTGGCACTCTCAGCTGAACTCTGTAAGCATTGCTTACTTGCCCTTGGGAAAAAAAAACCCATCAGTCTTTGGCACAGCAACTCAAACCATTCCAGAGGGGACAGTTCAAAATGTCTAGGGACAATGCTATGCTCTACATCGCTCTCATATTTTCTCTCTGTATTGATTAATCTGACATTACATTCTGCATCCCAACTGGTGAAGAAGCTTACTCAACATGTTTTTCTCACTTTTCCAGGCTGTAATCACGAAAGTTATGTTTTAAAATAAAATAAATTTCTTTGCAAAACATGTATAAGCCCCATCCTCAAGAGTGGATGCAGAGGAGGCCAGACTCTGGCTCTTAGATGGATGTGATAGTTCAGAGCCTTGAACAGTTTGCTAAGCTCTGGAGAGGATCAAGATTCGAGATACAAGCTTGTGATTAACCTTTCCTCTTTTCTGTCTTTGGCTATCTCCCTCTTTAACGTGCAGTATTTCTGGCTTGCCATTTTGTATTCGATTCCTTACCCAGAAATAAATTCCCAACACAGGGATCTGGATTCTCTTTCAGGCACTGGGTCTCCACATACCAGCCGTTGCAGCAAGCACCTGGTAGGTGCCCACATCAGCTACGGTGGGAGATCCTTTGCTTTTCCCTTCACAGAGAAAGCACCTCCTCGGCCAACTCCTACCCATCATGATTGTGCACAACTCTCCCTCTCTCATTTGAAATAATTTAACTTGTCCATACTGAGACATAATGGTTCTGTATTTTTCATGGAAAATATTAACTAGCATTTAGACTCCAGCCTCCAAATGGTTTCCATGAAAAAGAATTAAACCCACTTTAAATATATCTGAAATTTCACATGAGATGGACAGGTGGATAGACAGAAAGTTTTTTTTCAACGTGGTTGGAATCTGTTATTACCTGAGGCCAACAGGAATAATAAAAGATAACATAGACTACCTAAATTTTTCTGAATTGCATGGCTGCCATGGACTGAAAAGTGTATTACAAACAGACACTTCTAAGGTGGCCTTTATTTATCTGTGGCTTAGTTATAAGTTATAAATAAACATTAAGCTAAAATTCTCCAGGACCTCTTGCCTGTAAAAAAGCACACACGAACTACTAATAAAATAAGCAAAGGTCTCTTTGTATATAGTTGTTTCTCATTCTACATAAAAGCATTATTTTATATGTTGACCTATTTAATAACCAACAACATTCCAGCACTTGAAGGAAAGAATTAAACTATACGGGTACACAGTCTACAAAAGAGACTCTCCTCAACATATTTCCATTAGCAAATAGAATTACCTGGAAACAAGGTTTAAAATAGCAATGCTGGTAGACCCTTGACTATAATGGAACAAATGGAACCATTGAACACACAATGTAACTAGCACTTAGCATTACATATCAATCATGACTTGTATAATTCTAGGAGTTCTTGTTTTGATCAAGAAAAAAACTACTTTTCTGAAGATGATGTCTCTTTCTATTTTGGTTGCCTGGGGAAATGAACTTTACGGGTTCATACTGTCTGTCCACCATTTCCCTTTGGTAAAGCATGAATCCGTTGTTAGTTTTCAGCTAAATCTCTTTGAGACACATATTGCCCCTGCATCAGATAATGTTTTACCCTGAGCTGTGCAGGTACTTGTCTGCCCTGCACAAGCCAATCTGGTTGGCAGAGACAACTTAAAAAGAAAAAAAAAAAAAAAAGCTTTTTACAAGCCACTGAGAGAAAAATGCATAGGAAGTAATGAGCAGAATACCTTGTTGAGAGAACAGTGCCCAGTGTCACACAGCATTAGACAAACCCCAAAAGCTAGCCTTCTCTCCCAGTTCATACTGGGATCCATTCATTCAACAGAAATAGGGGTTTGATCTGGAGTTGCAAGATGTTCTGCTAATGCTTTGTTCACTCAACAGTGTAGGGTACTTCCTCCTCATTCCATGCCCTCCTCTACCCAAGTACAGCTACAGCACTGCTCTGTCCAAGTTTCACATGTAGTTCTCTGACACGGATCCGTCCCAATCAGCCAAAAAGCTTTGTAACCTACACTGCTGAATGTTTTGGTTTCAAATTCAAGGCTACTACTACTTCAATCAAATGGACTACTTCATGTCCAGGGAAGGGCATCAAAGTTGGTGAAGGATCTGGAGCACAAGTCTTATGAGGAGCGGCTGAGGGAACTGAGATTGTTTAGTCTGGAGAAGAGAAGGCTGAGGGGAGACCTTATTGCTCTCTACCACTATCTGAAAAGAGGTTGTAGCCAGGTGGGTGTCAGTCTCTTCCCCCAAGCAACAAGTGATAGGACAAGAGGAAATGGCTTCAAATTGCTCTAGGGGAAGTTTAGGTTGGATATGAGGAAAAATTTCTTCACTGAAAGCGTGGTCAGGCATTGGAACAGGTTCCCCAGAGAGGTGGTGGAGTCACCGTCCCTGGAGGTGTTCAAAAAGCATGTAGATGTGGCACTTTGGGACATGTTTAGTAGACATGGTGGTGTTGGGTTGACGGTTGGACTTGATGATCTTAGAGGTCTTTTCCAGCGTTAAAGATTCTATGATTCTATGAATCTGTGAAATGAAAACCTATTTGTAGATAAGTATTTGTCTGCTACAAGTTGCCACTAGTGGGCATTGACACATAAATTATATCCTTGTAAGATAAAGGCACACTACTTGGTCTTCAGTGAAAACATGTGTAAGGAAGTCAAGAATCATAGAATCATACGCTCATTAAGATTGGAAGAGACCTACAGGATCATCTAGTCCAACCGTCCCCCTACCACCTATTACCCACTAAACCATTTCCTTAAGTGCCACATCCAACCTTTCTTTAAACACTCTCAGGGACGGTGACTC
>VWZZ01002858.1:66918-78320 GCA_013399095.1 Psophia crepitans
TGTGCTCCAGCCTCTTCACCAGTTTCGTTGCCCTTCTCTGGACACGCTCCAGGGCCTCGATGTCTTTCTTGTGGTGAGGGACTCAAAACTGGACACAGGACTCGAGGTGCGGCCTCCCCAGGGCTGAGTACAGGGGGACGATCACCTCCCTGCTCCTGCTGGCTACACTGTTCCTGACACAAGCCAGGATGCTGTTGGCCTTCTTGGCCACCTGGGCACACTGCCGGCTCATGTCCGGGTGAGCGTCAACCAACACCCCCAGGTCCTTTTCCTCTGCACAGCTTTCCAGCCACCCCGCTCCCAGCCTGTAGCGCTGCCTGGGGTTGTTGTGGCCAAAGTGCCTCTGCCCAGCGATCCAACCTGTCCAGGTCCCTCTGCAGAGAAGTATTGCTTTACCCATAAAATCAGCATGCCTATGCCCAAACTCATGTACGAAACAGAAATATGAAGGGTTGATATGTCTTACTACAGCATAGTGAAGAATCAGGAAAATAGTGATAAATTATTTGTGTGTGATTTACTTTAAGTTGCAATGTTGGATAGAGTTATGCATATTCTTAACTATTGAGCAGCTTGCACTTACTAAAAAGAAGGAGGTGTACACAGACAGACATTCTGTGGTTTGGTCGTGACAGAAATGCTTAAAAATTCTGTGTAAATAAGAAAAAAATTATGGCTAGAAGTACTGAAAAAACTGCTTGTGTCATAAAGCAGTCTGAGTCACATCTATTTTTTTGGATGAAAAAGATATCAATAGGTATTCAGTATGAATTAAAACACGAAACCAAGTGCTCTAGTTTTGTGACCATTTTTTACTCATTTTATATGTTCTGTTGCAAAACCTTTACAAGTGAAACGAAAAATTATTTATAAATAATAATAAAAAATATTTCAAACACAGACTCTTAAGATGCTCGTCATGAAACAAAAATTATGGAGATTAATGATAATGCCAATTATTTATTCTTTCCTTTCATTATTTATTTTTATAATATATAAATAATCTTCTCAAAGGAAGAAGAGAAGTGTCAAATAGCAAATACAAAAAAGGACAACTAATTTGGGGTTTAAAGCAATAGAATGGGTTGATATTTTATTATTATTAATAATAATAATAAATAACAAATTTTTTAAACCCTCATAAATCTACAGGATCTCTTTGTATAGGATTTATTTTCTGGCAGCAAATAAAATGGATATATGCAATGGTTCATTACATGGTTTGAACTCTTAAGAAGAAATTAAAAATGTATTAAATGTAAGCATGATGAGAATGACAGTCCTAGATTTTATTTCTTTCATGCCAACAATCAAACTAAAGACATTATCAAAAGTTATTAATTTTAACAAAGTCTGCTGAAATTTGAGAAAATATTTGGTTTAGATTTCTGTTTACATTTGTGAAAATATAACAATACAGATGCCCATATAAACTAACTTTGTCACCGGAGGTCTGAGTCTAATTTCTGCCAGGGAGGAGGAACATCTGCTGGAAACAAGCAAAATAGACTGCAGACTAATTGTTGGGCTTCAGTCATTTCTAGGGTTAGTATAAGGGCATGTAAAAATGGTGAGGCAGCAGCTTAGACCGAACATGAAGAGTGACTGTATGTTAAATGGTGAGGTTTTGAAAAAGAAGCATTTTTCGACATTAAAGCACTCATAAAATGTTACACAAAATGGTTTGAAAACAGTTTTTTCTTATATCTCAGCACCATTTAAAAAGTTTTAAAACGGAAATTGCAGTGAACAAAGGTACTCCTGTGTCTCATAAGAGATGTGTCCAGCTAAAAATGCACTGCATAAACTTTCAGAAAAAAAGTAAGGAGAAGTGGCCTATTTACTCATGTGAAATATTACTGGTTTCCTGGGACAGTTATACCCTTGAGATTACAGATAGCCTAATCAGTGATTGCCCTTATGATTCTGAACTTAATATTTGCCTTCTATTTTGTTTGTTTGTCTGTTTTGTTTTGTTTTGGTTTTTTTTCCTGGCATGAATCATATTAAATAAATAAAAACATATGTTTAAAAAAATCAGTTCTAGCAATAAACCTACAGCATTTTTTAGGTTTGTTTTTTTTCTTGAGAAATTCTGAAGTGTTTAGAGATGATTGATCAAAATGATGATAGTGTTTTCAAAGAAGGAAAGGGAGCTGAATCTTGAATTTGTGACCGCATCTGCACACTGCATGTGCCATGCAAGGGCCTGAGAAGGAGCTCTGCTGTCTGGGTGAAAAGGAAAAGGTAGAAGTTCCATATGTCATGAAGTGTCAGGGCAAGGATATGTGGAGGTGGAAAGTACTGCTATTAGCAAAGAGGAATTTGCTTGAAGGACTCAAGATGGGAGATGTTCAATGAGAGACATCATATTGGCATGAAATAAGGGGCTCAACTGGGAGAGAAAGATGAAGAGGATGAGCGTAGGTGTGTGAGTCGGCATGAAGAAGAGAGCTGAAACTGTGCGTGGCAGTGAGCTCACCAAAAAGTATTGCCTGTGACTACAGGAATGGGGAAAAGGACAACCCGACAAAACGTGACAGGAGGGTGGAGTTCAGTTCAAGATGAAGACACCTAAATGTATTAGTCTGTCTACATACAGGTGTTTATATGTGAAACATATCTGTGCCCTCTAATTGTCAAAATAGAGCTGACAGTCACAGTCAATGAAGTCAGAAGGCAATTCAGCTCACCCTAAATAAGCATCTATATTTTGCAGTCAAGTTGGTGGGTACAGAGGAGATGGAAAGACAGATGACAAGTGAAATCAGAGCTTTATTTATAGTCTTAAACATACTTGTATTTGAAAACTAAGAGACAGAAGAAAAGAGGTTGACATAAAAAGAAAGGCAAGGTTAACAGTGATGGAGACTACTGACTGGGATGGATTAGTAATTACATGAGTGAAATTTGTAGTAATGAAATAAGTGAAATTTGGCATACTGATCCCAGGAAATTTCAACTGCTGTTTAATCCCCAAATTGGACAAAGAAGTAAATATTCACTTTTCTCCAGAATGGAATGTTCCCTAAAATGAATTAAAGAATTTGAAAAAAATTAATTACTACATTTCTTAACCAAAAATGAACTCTCTAAACCCTGAGATATTTCATGTCATTAAGGCTGAACTGCCTTTCAATATTAAACTAAATTTTTTACTGTCTTATGGGACTTGTTGTTCTTTTCCATATTGTCTCTCAAAGAACAGGCTCTGTTAATAGACCACTCGCATAATATACCTGTAATCATACAAAGCCTGTGAGTCTGCTATGTAATATGATTTCAAGAAAAAGTAGCAACCAGGGAGTCTAGCTCACAGAAACCAAGGGGGCAGAACTATAACTTCTGTAGTACTCTATACATAAAAAACGGTTAACCAATTTTGATGGGAAAAAAAGCCCAAATGAATAATTTAAAAGAAGTATTCCAGTTCAGAAAACCCAAATATTTAAATCATATTTTCAGGAGAGAAAATACAATTCTTTTTAATAAAGTCAAGATATCAGAAATGTGTATTTCGTATTGAAGAATTGCTAGCTATTTCTGTCTATTGCTATTAAGAAACTCAAATAAGCACCATAAAAATAGAGAGTAAGAGGCATTTCTTGCTTCAAAGACCTGCCATCTAAGTAGATCTGACAGAGCAAAAGCCGAAGTAATTTACTGAAACTCGCACAGAAGTTCCATGACAGAGACAGATATAAAGATCAGCCCTTAAAACCTCCTGACCTACAAAGGGGTTTAGAGCAGTGAGTGTCATTAAAGGAAAACAGAAAGAGTCCACGGCACAGAGGCAAAGAAATCTTGACTTGGTAGAGTTTGTCAGTCTCTTGGCAAAGGCATGTGAAAATTTTTCCAAGAGGAGGGATGTGCTGGAAGGTTGGTTCAGATTTTACAAAGAGAAAGGAGCAAACACTGGGATGTGCAGATACAGAAGCCACAGAAAATGAAGAAATTGTATTTGGCAAAGGGGTATTGAAGAGCTGAAAGTGGAAGAGAGAAAATGCCTGGAGCTGAGGGGGGCCCTCGATATTACTAGCCCGGGACATCAGGATTCAAATATTGTACGCTGCTTGGACATCGTCTGGTGTGGAAACTGCGTGCTGGTGGCAGAATGAAGAAGGAGGATTTGGCAGGATTTGCATTGAAAGGAGAACATAAAAGTTGAGTTGTTCAGAATGAAAACCTGATAGCAGAATCAGATAGCTGATAAGGACATCATAATGTATCTCAGAGAATCAATACGAGTTTCAGATGTGACAAAATGAATGTCAATGAAAAACACAAGTTATGCAGATAGCGATAAAGAAGCAAGGTAAGTATCATTTCCTAATTAAACGCTGATGTTTTTCTAAAATTTTGTATCTATGAGTAAAATGTGCCAGAATAAATCATAAAGTGTAACAGAAAAGATATTTGGCATAGAAAACATCTACCAAACCATGGCTAAAACATGTGAAATTAATCCTTGATCTGACATTAAATCTAAACAAAAATTCCAAATTCCCCTGTATTATAACAAAGTCCCTGGTGTTGGATTTCAATGGCAAGGTACAGTCATTTTAATGCATATTAGCAATTTTTAAGAATCTTTTCTTCTGCAGGTATTGGATTAGAAAAACCCCCAAACCACATTTTTAACAACAGAAGAACCTTAGGAAAAGAGAGGATGTTGCAAGACCAATCTCTGTAAGAACAGAAGATTTCTCCCTAAAGTCTTTTATGCCTCACTTCAAGTACTTTGCATTAATGAGCAAAGCAACTCTTTAAAAGAACAACATGACCCAGCATACTACAGTAATTCAATAATCCAGTAGTCAAATAACTACAAAATAATGCTGTTTCTTTAATGCACTGATCTTAATTTTAAATTGTTCAGACACTTTGGCTTTTTTTTTTATTATTGTTATTTTGGTGTTTGTTGTGATCTCATTATACAACAGTTAACAGAAAAAGAAAAACAATAAAAAAAAAGCAACACACATTTACTCCAAGTAACTGTGATACGTTACTCCATAGATATCGGTGGATATCTATATATCGTCTGCTTTTGCCACTAGTATTCCTTAAGGACCAGGCAAAAATATAGCTTCCTATCAGTAATGTGACAGATTTATAATGCAAAACTCTTGTGCCTTTTTTTCTGTAACTCTTCTGCTATATTCACTACAGAATTTACTCCGGCAGCTAGTGTTGTCAGTGCTAGAATAAGCATCACAAAATCATTCAGACATGTAATTTCTGATGTCAGAAGAGAACGTCAGAACTACTGCTGAAATAAAGAAGGGATTTTTGGAATATATCAATCTTTCAAAATTAAGCCATTTACAAAAAACCTGGGAACATCCTTTACCAAACCACTGACCCTACATTTCCTACAGCCAGCAACTCCTCAGTGACCTCGTTATCAGCCCAAAACGGCACTGAGTTTTCTTTGTTAATAGTATTTACATTAACCAAACTAATGTATTTTGGAAAACCTAAAATAAATCAGATGCAGTACATGAAAACCTATTAATACATTTAAAATATTTAAAAATGTTTTGAATTAATGCACATAGCATGCATGCATTTAATCCGCTGTATCTCACAGTAATAAAATAAGTAGCAGTCTTTAGAAATCATTACTTCTTAACCGAGTAATTGAACTGACATTGAACTATAAAACAATGAAAAAACCCTTCACAGAAAATGATCTATTACAATACATTTTTACTTTGGCTTTATTTAATGATTTTGATTACTGAAACTTTACCAGAGAAAAAATAGAAAATATACTGAATGCATATAAGGTAGCTCAATAAGATCTGTATTATTTCATATTTCTGAATCTGTCAGTATAGTCATCTCTCCTGCACAACAGCTACAGCTCCCTTCAGCATCCTCAACAGTATTTACGCTTTAAATTTTAAACCATTAACAATGCAGTACCCCCCAAATCCAGCCTTGAACTCTGACAGACATTGATCTTTTCTCCCTCCCACATCCTGTTTTATCAGACACTATTTTGTTTAAATTGGCTACTAAATAGCATAGCACTGTACCTTTAAATACAAATCAAACAATATTCATATTCCCACGGTGCTGCTAGTTTCCCTTATGCATTGAATCGCCTGTAGATTAAAAGCTCAGAATCTGAAAAGGGATTCTGTTCTGCAGACCAAAGTTCTCTGTAGGAGATGAGGGAGAGGGTCAGTCCCGGAGTCACACACACAACAGGCAGAAAACACACTTGTGATCCTCAGCTTTGGATAGCATCAGAAAGGGGAATAAAAAGCAGAAACACATGGCACACTGAGAACTGGTATCACTTATGGCTTCTAACCAAAGCAGCAATTAAACACCTTTCATCATTCCCCCAAATGCCTGATTTCTGTAAGAACTGAGAGAGAGACACACACACACAAAGGCAAATCCCCTCTGAGCAGCAACGAAACTTAATAACCTACCATTTTCTTTGCACTCTTCTGGAGGTTTAGCCTTTTTCGCAAGTCGTGGATCCAGCCATGATGTTGTCTTTGTGTTATGGCTGAAAAGAAAAGAGATCACTCTGAGCAGACACATACTGAAAGGAATCAAGTTTATTCCTTAAGAAAAAAGGGTTAGTCCAACAAAATTGCAATCGATACACTTAATTTGCTTACTGGTTCTAAGTAGCCCTGAAGGAGGTGTAAGAGTAATTGTGCAAGGCAGCTGTAAATTTGGCAACCTCAGCTCCCTGTCCTCAAAGCAGCTATTTTTATTAAAATCAACTAGAATGTTGCCAAGTTAACCTCATTGAAAATGCAGAACTCATCCAGAGCAAAAGGAATTTATTACAAATACAGTGTTCTCCCGTTGAACGAGTGCAGGCGACAGGATTCTGTACCATTCTCACAGTTTTCGGATAGAATTATTTTCATCTTAAACCTGTCCTTTTCATAAACACAGGTTTGTTATTTCTCACCAGCAGCACTGGCAAGGCATAGCAAAAGTGATGCAAATTACAGCAAGCCCTGCAAAGTCTACATTTCCGGACAGAGTGATTAATGATACTTTGTTTAACAAACCTTTATCTCTCCATATATAATCCTTCTATCGAGATAAAATAGATATGCACAAGCTGAATGAATCATGTGGCTCCTTTCTATACTCAGAATAGATCTTTGAAGATTCAGCCATCAAATAGCATTGAACTGGCACGAACTGTTTTCTGGGAGAATATTTTGCCGAATTAATTGATACTTAGCACAGCTAATGAGACTTAAAGCCAGATCTTTTCAAATATGTACCTCTCCCATAAGCATTAGAATTTGGAGCCAAACATTTTAAATATGTTAAGAAAGGAAGACTATAAAGCAGAAAAGGATGTGATCATTACTCCTTTATTTTTTTGAGATGCCTTTCCTACAATACCATCATTCAGAGTCACTTCTAACCCATGTTTTATTTATCTGATACATCCTAGGAGGATGCTTGTTCCATACAGTTTGTATAGTACTGAATTATTTAGTTGATTATTAATTTGCTGTGTCATTTTAAAGTGTACTTAAGGCTTCTCTTACAAACATTAGTACAAGGTGTACAAAAACGGTGGACCTGGCAAAAAACGGATTAGCATGCAATTGATAGGTGGTGAGTTACCAATTATCTGATTGAGTCCATGTGGTCCAAACACCAATGGTTCCCCTAGGGAAAAATACACGTGCAGAGACAGTTCTTTCTCCCACCCTGAATCCCTGTTTAGTCTGTGGCAGATCGCTTTGCCTCTGCCTCAATTTCTCTCTCAACAGAAAAACAGAGCAACAGCTACCTGCTTCTCAGCATTATTGTCACGCTGTTAAAGCTTCCTCCACATTTTGGATGGGAAAAAAGGTAGAGGAGAGTTATGTACGTATAAAGCGGCAACTAAAATGAAAATTGAGGCATTTAAACTCCTATTTTAAGTGTGCCCTAGTCTAGAACACCATTCATGACAGGTGAAGAGGATAAACAAAACCTTTGAGAGCAAGGCTATATTTGCAGAGTATGAAGAATGAGAAGCCAAAGGTAAGTTAAATTTGAGACGGTGCCAGCAGCCCGTGCTTGATTGCAAATGTAACTAAGATGCTTTCTCCGAAGCTCCGTCTGCCTGTGGTCTGCTGTAGGGTGTATTTTTATGCTGCAGTCACAGCCTAACTGCAGCTTGTGCAGACATACTTGAGCTAGCTTCAAATTAACTAGGGGAGATACTGGCAACAGCGTCACTGCAGCAGGATGGAGCTCAGCGTGGGCTCAGCACCCCAGCATCTACTGAGCTACTTGGGTGCATGCGCTGAGCTCGACACTACCATGGGTTCCCTGCTAGCAGTGCCAGAGCTCAGAGCGACCTTGGGCGTACCTGAGGAAGCTGCAGTCACATCTCTGGACCGTGGGCATGTCTTCGCAAAAGTCACTCTCTCCCAGCTACTAATTCTGAATGATTTTAGGGACCCCCACTGGTTTCAGGGACTATGTTGGATTCACAGATAGTTTCCTATGGCTTTAAAAGAGTAATATATATATGACTACTGTTAATAATGTTTGCTGTGTTATAAAGTGGATCCCAAAGCATTTTACAAAGGAACCACTGCTGTTTTAAAGGTGGGAACATGGAATCACAGCGTCATCCAGTGACTGTCCACAGCCACCAAAGAAACCAGTGGCAGTGCCCATACAAGAAGCCAACTCTGTTGCGAGTTAGCCGGTCGGTGTTTTCCTCTCAATACCACACAACATTAGAACAGATCAATTCACCAGCCCTGAACATATCCCTATGACATTTCTAGAATACACCTGAGAAATGAGTATTCAGACACCTGTAAAGACAGGTACCAAGCTGAAAATAAGCGCAATTCAGTATTACTGTCTAGAAATGTGAATTAGTTCATTTACAGCCTCCAAGGCTTTTGCTGAAACCAAGAACAACAAGAAGCAAACTGTTACACCTCCCTCCAACATAAATGTGTCTTCCATAAAGCCAGAAGACATCTTCCAGTTTTGTGCACCATTCTAAACAAAACCATAAACAAATTAAAAAGTCAACAGCTTTTCCGACAGAAGAGTGATCCTTCAGTCTGCAGTGAAATTTCAGAAGATGAGGATGGTATTTCACCAAGATCAGCTCTTACAACACTCAATCTCCTCTTCTAGTTACTCTCTCAAGCACATTCAGCTACTTAGTAAAAGCAAAACTCATCCACAAGAACTTCTATCAATAGCAAATAACTGAAGGAGTAAAGTACCTTTTGAAAATCATCTCTCTCCTCCTTACCCATCTCTACACCTGCTCCCTTGCCCCTCCTCTCCTCTTTACTGTCTATACCAAGCACACATGCTACATCTTGCAATGGGACTTTAAGTGTTTCAAGACAGGTACTCCAGTGGGTAAAAAATCTTTCCTGCTCTCAAGACAGACCTTATTTGAAAGGAGGCAGAATCAGTCCCACCCGTCTTCTAATACCCCTACAGTACCATTGATGTCTTCTTCAGTGCTGCATAGTGCTGATTGCTTCGATCACCTTAACAACCAAGTATACAACAAACAAACACGGGCAGACACGACTACTGTTGTGCTGCTCTCAGTAAAAGATGGAAATTAGTAACCCTGAATTACAGCATAGTGGTTTTTTATCCATGTTTACTTCTGTCCTACACAGGACGTTTATTTGGCAGGGTACTCTTCCAACCTCCCTTGTGTCAGCTTTTAAATTCTGGGTATGGAGTGATGCTGCTCTTACCACAGTCAGTGGCGTTATGCAGTTTTGTTCAGAGTAACCTCCTGTTATCTGTCTTCCGGCAAGGACAAGAGTTGGGGTTGGCCAATCATTAAAACTAGAGAAAGGTGACTTCTTTCCCACAAGCTAGGACATGTTGGGAATGAGAGGAGGCATGGTGGTGCCAGCTTGCTGAATGTCCCAGGGCAGGATGCAGGGACATCTCAGGAAAGAGGCCACCTCCCCTGTGTCCCAGGGCTCTATTCCCTCTGTAGCTCTGCAATGGACTAGAATCTGTGAAAGCTGTAGAATCTGTCAAACAATATTTATCTCCTAAACAGTATTTCATATAATTTAAATGAAGCCTTGATAGGAAAGCTCTAACTGTGGGAAAGAAGACAGAAGTAACAGTAAAATGGCCAAATTAACACAAGTGGCAAAAGTAACATTAACACATATCTGCTGCATGAGCTATGCATGTTAATGCTTTTTACGCACTAAAATCCTCGTAAAATGTAGAGTGATAACCTGCCTGCCTTACCACTAGGTCTAATATGTGTCCATTTGGGAAGTCTTATAGACAGACAAGAAGGAAAAGGAGTTGGGGATTTACAGGTTAGTTATGAATGAACTGCAGATGAATAGCAGTGGCAGTTGTGGAAT
Source organism: Psophia crepitans (assembly GCA_013399095.1). NCBI lineage: Eukaryota > Metazoa > Chordata > Aves > Gruiformes > Psophiidae > Psophia > Psophia crepitans. The sequence goes on from VWZZ01002858.1 coordinate 77,295, forward strand.
AAATGCACAAACAGGCAGTCGGAGCAGTGGTCACTGACTGAATGAAAGTGAAGTGATGCAACAAAAGCATCCTGTGAGAATATACAGCTGTGGCTCCACCAGCATTTTCCACTGGCCACAGCTTCATTACTCAGCAATAACCATACCTCATCATTAAAGGGCAGGTTTAGAAAGTACATCCTTACACAATTTCAATGACCTTGATTACTAGCTAGGACTATTGAGCTAAGAGATAATGGCAAATCAACTATGCACATCTTAGAATCTGTCTTAAAATCAAGACCAAATTCCTAATTTTGGAAACTTTGAAAGCAGTCAACGAAGACCCCTTATTTTTGCTTCAGGTGGGTGAAGCATGGGAATAGCATAACATTTTTAAACTTGTTACCTGGTATGAAAAATAGAAATTGCTTATAAGGCTGAAGTGTATTGCAAATTTGAAAAACAATTAAAAAAAAAGTCATTCAGTAAGGCAGTGGAGCTTAATATTGTAGCTAAAAGTCAATAAAATAATTATTGCTGAGCTAACTTAAATCCTCCCTCTTTGCCAAATATTTGCACCCAACAGAAATAATGTATTATAATCAGAGTCCTCTGGTATCAGTTATAGACAATTTTAAACATGTGTGGAAAAAAATCTTCAGCTGGTTTAACCAAGTGAAAGAAAGCTCAGAATACTTCCCAGAAACCCTGTCTCAGCCTCCTGTTCTTCTCCAGATTTTTGACCTGGACAGGTTGGATCGCTGGGCAGAGGCCAACGGGATGAGGTTTAATGTGGCAAAGTGCCGGGTCCTGCACTTTGGCCACAACAACCCCAGGCAGCGCTACAGGCTGGGGGCGGGGTGGCTGGAAAGCTGTGTAGAGGAAAAGGACCTGGGAGTGCTGATTGATGCTCGCCTGGACATGAGCCGGCAGTGTGCCCAGGTGGCCAAGAAGGCCAACGGCATCCTGGTCTGTATCAGGAATAGTGTAGCCAGCAGGAGCACGGAGGTGATTGTCCCCCTGTACTCAGCCCTGGTGAGGCCG
>VWZZ01002858.1:88987-99434 GCA_013399095.1 Psophia crepitans
AAGGAAGGAAGGAAGGAAGGAAGGAAGGAAGGAAGGAAGGAAGGAAGGAAGGAAGGAAGGAAAGCTAATAGTATATGATGCACAGAAAAGCCAAGACAGTTAACACTCTTTTTGCCTCAATCACTGCTGAAAAAGATCACTTGTGATCAAATGACTAACATAACTAACGCCAATGATATGGCTAAAGAATGTGGAGTAGAGCGGGCAGAGAACAGCTCAGGTAAAATTTACTTGAAGCAGCCATTGTCAGTTGGCAGAGCCTGATGAAATGAAACCTAGGGTGCTGAGAGAACCAATGAATCAGATTCATTGCTCGTAATGGCTACACCTTTGAGACTTTATGGAGAAATGAAACTTAGAAAGGACAGACACAGTCCTGGTTTCAGCAAAGTGTCTATGACTTAGGCTTTTAGATAGTTTTATATTCTTAATTTTTGAGTACCTAAGTTCTCTTTGAAATAATTTGTTCAATTAGTCATTTTGCAAAAAAAGGAGGAGGAAGACCCATGAAACTATAACTTCACATCTTTCTAATTTTAATTCCTAGAAGGATGTCGGGACCAGCAATCAAACCACCTACATGTAAGCTCTGCAAAGATGATAAATAATTGTCAAGATTTTTCAGGAAGAAATAGTGCCAAACTAATCTTATTTCTTTTCATCACAGAGTAGCAGGTGCTGCTTCTTGAAGAGAAATGGTAGATATAGCTTTCATGATCTTAAAAAAAAGACTTTTGACACTGACACATACAGTCTTTTAGAATAGTGTGAAAAAAAATAGCTGGTCTTGAACAGGGTGATGGTCTGTAGCTCTACAGCCATATGCAGCTCATGCTGCTAAATCGTAACTTGTACTTGAACTACATGGTACTACAATCATTTTGTGCTGTTTGGAAATGTGAATCTGTCTGTGGGAAGAAATGAATTATCGAGACACAAACACATATTTTGCTTAGTTGCATCCCACAGCAGAGCAGTAGGATTACAGGAGAGCTGAAGTTCCCTCCTCCTTATCTACCACTCCCAAATCCCTCCCCCACATCGTCTTGCCTTTCCAAATATGTAGCATCTATCTGGTGCCACGTGCCACAATCAGCTGTTAAAACACAAGATGGGGAGCAAATGTCTAGGTAGAATTCCTAGTGAAAATACAATGGAGGTATGGGAATGTGTGAGGAATGTCTATTATCTTCAGTCAATAATGATACTATTGCAAAAGAAAAATAAGCATCATAATAGGCAGGAAGAGTAACCATATGCAATACAAGTCTTTCCATCTTCAGTGAGGTTTATTCAGGAGTACTGTGCCCAGTTTCAATAATTTCATGTCAAGAAAGATGGGAAACAGTCCAGAAGACAGGGGCAAAAAAAAAATAAAATAAAAAAAAAATAAATTCAAATATGTAGAAGTTTCCTGCAAAGCAGAGAGGATATATGGTCTCCACTTCCCCTGAGACTAGGACAATCAATGTAATTGCTGATATATTCTTTGGGTTTTTTGTTCTTATCTCTGCAAAGCAAAAGTAAGTTCTCATCTGTCTCAAGTATCATTGCCAGATCTGTGAGTTGTATTTCTGCAGTCTTGACCACATTTCTGCTACAGGAAGAATGTTGTACAGATTAAACTGAAGACAAGACATAAGGCCACATGGTACATATGATCACAGCAGAACAAATAAATTTGAAGCACAGGTGCATCACACACAATGGCTAATGATCAGCCAACTGATCTGAGCACAGATGAGGTGACATTGCTGTGTCTTGGGATTTTACCATGGTATCTGTAATATGTGTTCTTCCTCAAGATTGTATTTTCAACAGGTCTGAAGAGGTCAGATTCTTGATTTTCAATAACTATATTAACAAATCCCAGACATGATGATGGCAGAAAAAATGTGAAAATTAAGCCTTGAGGATAGAAGACATATTCTGAGCTTGTCTAACACAGAGATTGCTGTTGAGATTGCTATCAAAATACAGCAGGGAAAAAGGGAACGTGATACTTATTTAACAACTTAAAAATATAATTATTTTAAAGCCAATCTCATGAATTATTAATTACTGGATCACTACCTTTTAATAGCTTACTTTGATAATGGAGAAGGTATCATGATGACTAAACTGCAAGTAATTAAGGTAGAATTGCCTAATGTCATTTAATAACATTAAGTTTTACGCAATGGACATGCTAGCTACACTTATCTGGAACACAGTCCTGTGGTGTCATCTTATATTTTTTCATATGTTTCTATCATTCACATATTCCAGGTAAGGTAGATATTCACCTTACTGGTTTTCTTTCTGACAATATGTATTCACATATAATCTTTGATTTGACAAAACGCAGGAGTTCTGTTTAAAACTAGCAGTGTTTTAAATGTACAAATAAAGTTTGAAATACTACTGTAACACACTGTGAGCACAAATATTTATCTTCAGACAATATATGATATAAAAAGAGATCCTAAAATTGTACCATAATATGAATCCAGAAGTATTTTTGTCACTAAAAAAACAATTGACTTTATGTCAAGTGAAATAGCCTACTAGAGCTACTGTCTTGCTACAAAACAGATTACACGGTCCAGTTTTCAAAAGCAGTTTAGCACAGCATCTCAAGAGTGGCCAGTGACAGAATAGGCACCGGTAAAGCACCAGCAAGTTATTGCATATGTGAAATAGAAAGAACTTTGACAACAGGATAATGTATATGTTAAAAGTATGAACTTATCATTAAGTAGTGTAAGTTCATCTCTGTAGTACTGCAACTCCAAACAACAGCAGTTAAAATATTACTGGTTGATATGATGTATTCTCTATCCAGCTCTTAGACAATATGGTGATCAGTTTTTAAAAAATAATTGGTAGTTATATTGTGATAATCTCAGAATTAGCCTTCATCAACACTGTTGCTTGCACTTTAAATTGTTTCTATTATTTACAGTCTAACTCTTTGTCAGGTAAATATGTAAGAGGACCTTGTCACTTAATTTCTTTATTTCAATGCTGCAAATTATTCTTCTTCCAGAAGAACCAAGTCAGATGACCTAAGCAATATCAGCAGGGAACAAATCAAAGGAAATGTTATTAAATAGTAGTTTATGGACTGATTTTAGCAGCTCTTAAAGAAAATATTGCAGCTCTTTATACCCTAATTGTACCTAAATTACTTCACAGGAAACAATCCATCCATTTTAAATAACTGTGGGATACACCAGTAGTTTAACTCTTGTTTGCTCAGCTATATGCATCCATTTTCTTGTGAAAATATCACTCTGCAGCTTTGGAGCTGGTTCCTTTCCCACAGAGCTGTAGCCATATTTGGGTTTTGATGCTTCGCATGGAGTCAGTTCCCACTGACTACTAACACAATAAGAACTAGGAGCTGATGTGGGGGAAGGAGAACAAGAGTCATGGAGACTGGGTGAGCATAGGGTATTCTGTATGTCATAGGTTGTGACCAGGCTGTGATAAATTGAGTTTAGAGAACATATCACCAACAGAAATATCAATGGATACCAACTTTTGTATTTTTTAAAATCTCACGGCTCTTGGATGTCGTGTGTGTTATTTTCCTGCCTCCGGCTGTCTGCTGTGCAATAATCAAAGAACAAGCTCACCCTGTTGCCCAGGACTACTGCACCTTAGGTGGTGATTGATGGCATCGGGACTCCAGCCTTTTGCTTCGTTATAAACCTAAGGCATGGAATGATCATTTTGAAACTTTATGTCATATCTTATCCTTCAATTAATTTGAGCCTGCCAGAACTTTCATTCTCTGGGTACAACTTATCATTGCTCAACTAACGTCAGAATAATGCACATACATAAGCATTCCTTCAGTGTTAGAATGGTTCTTCTGGAGTCTGGATGATAAATAATCAGTCAGAAGTGGGAAGTAAATGTGACATGACCAACGCAGTTTCAAATTGCGATGCTGGTTGTGAAGGAGACTGACTTAATTCTTTGCAGACACGACCAGCAACAGCAGTGAAAACTGAATGTCTGACAAGCAGGGTGCAATCTGACCAAGACTCTTTTTACCTCTTTTGTCAAAGCACCAGTTTTGCAGAAATAATTCATTTCAATGTGGTGTGCATCAGGAAAGGCTTCTCGGGTGCAAGACATCTCACTCAAACCAGTGAACGGCAGAGTTCCAACCCAGAGCAGCCAGAAGTCCAGTAATGTGGAAAATTGCACCAGGTGTGAGAAACCCAATGCTAATTCTAGACTTGATCATTTTAACAGCTCATCTATAGATTGTGTCTCTCATATGCTTCTTGGTAAATAGTAGGATTCTTCACTTAAATTTAGGCATCTAGGCTCCTGTGTATCTGTAGGCTGAATGAAGCTTCTAGACTGTAGAGATGATCCCCTAAAACGGGTATCTAAAACAGATACCAAAACTCTTTGGAAATGCCTCTTTCTCCTTATTTTATATAAAGAGAGCAGAGACAAGCAGCTCAAACAAAAAGTAAGGCATTTAGGCAAACCATTTACTAAAGTTGTATTATATAAATCCTATCTCCCAGTTAATACCATTTCGTCTGGAGAAAACTTGATCCAGGATGAAGGACTGAGAGTGCTCCATTCTAAAATAGCCAAAAGCCCTGTCCTGAAGAATTGAGAAGGATTCATGTTGGGTTCTCAGCTGAGGACAGGTAACAAAAGTCAGAAAATAAACACATTGGGCAGCACAAATTAACAAGACAATTACGGGTCATAGTTGAAGATCTCGTCTGCCCATCTACAATCGTCTGAGGGAAATCTGATAGCCTATGAAGCAAAGTATGTGAAAGTGAACTAATGAAAATTGAATGAAAAATTGATTCCATCTAATAAAGGTCAACAGATGGAATCTTCAGTTTGATCTTAGATCTGTTGCTAGTACAGCCTAGGAGTTCTAGGTGTTACAGCGGTCTGAGTTGACAGACTTTGATAGTTTGGCAGTTAAGAAGCCATTAAGTTGCTGAGCATTTATAAAAAATGTATCAATATTTCAGGTGTCCCAAGAGTACTATATTTAATAAAAAACTCCCATTACAAGTGAAACATTTAAAATAGAATACACTTTCTAAAAGAACTGGAAATAACAAATAACCTACCTCCATTGCTTCTTTATAAAAACTAGATTGCTCTCTCCACTGAGAGGTTAAAAAAAACCCCAAACACATATTCTGGTGTTTTTTTCCTGATTGTTCGAAGACACAAACTACAAATGCACACACATTTTAGAGGTAGCTAAAACTCTGCCAGCTCACAGAGAAAATGACTGCTGTAACAGGGTCCGTGGGAGCTACGCTGCCCAACAAAGGCAACACAGCATGTATGTACAGAGCTGCTTTGCTGCAGTCCCCAAAGTCCTCAATCAGTGTAACCGAACAACAAAACCCTGCTTATGAAACCATGAGAGCCAACACAGGCACTGCTTGTTCTGCTGGCCACACCTACAGGAATTACTTTGTGGGGGGCGAGGAGGGGGGCTGCCTTATGCCCATGCTCATATATTTCATCTTGTAACACAGCACATGCCAGTGCCTGTTTCTTGGGTGCTGCCTAGTCATCACTCACATAGAATCTGCCTGGGAGAAACCAATTATAGGTGTACAATGCAAGGAGAAAAGCAGGTAAACATTGCCTCTTGATCCAGTTTGAGCTGAAGCGTATTGCCCTGGAAATCGCTGCTCAGCAATAGTCCGTTATGTGGCACATTTCGAATAACTGCAAAGAATGTTCTTTTTAATGATTTCTACAATACACATCAGAGACCAAATCCTGCCTTTGCCTCTTTCGCTGTGGAAGTATCCTGGCAACAGAGCCAGTGCTGATGTTTTATGTAAGGGTTTCTGGGCTTCATCCTTTCCTGCTTAGCTGTGTAGGAAAGGCGCTAAGTGTTAGAGCATTGCAGACAGGCACAATGTGGTGTGGAAGGGATGAGCAAGGCTGGTACAGCATGTGATGGCAATGGCCCTTTGGCAAGCCAAGAGGGGAGAACAAGACCCACTCTTGCCCTACTGCACCCTGCCACCCTCCTTGTACATGGGGATGGATTCTGCAGAGGGATTTGCCCTAATGTTAGGCAACAAACACACAAAAGCATGTGGCATACTCAATTTTATATAATTTCTAATGCAATGGGGGAAAAAAAAAGAATCTGCAGTATGAAAATCCTTTTTGTCATGCTTAGATAATTAGGTAACGGATTTTTTGTTTCACGTCAACCTATATGTTTAGAGAACTTGCAATATTCCGTTTTATCTTCTCATCCATATGATTGTCACTATGGACTACTTCAATAATTTGTTTCTGAATTTCTAAGTTCACCAAAAAGTATTCACAGAGTTATTTCTCAAATATATAAAAGTCCGATTTTTTTAATTTCCTACTTGAACAACAACAAAACCAAATAATTTCTTAAATGGTGATTCAGAATAAAAATTATTAAATACTGTAAAATGATGGCTTGCTGAAATGCTGAAGGGAAAGCTGATTACCGGCTTGGGAAAAAGTTGGAGTGCTCTCACTCAGGGTACCAGCCAGTATCTTGAGCCCCTTTTTTTCTGAAGGACTATGATCCAAGGACTGAAAAAACAGCTACCTTTTAGCACTAGACATCTGCAATATTTATCAGCTTTATGCAGGCTCTGGAACACTGCTGCAAAGAGTCTGTCTTGATAGTAGTGTCAGGTAAGTTTCATTGGCACTGCCACAACTCTTTTAATATGATGATAACATTACTTTTCCACAATATTGCTAAGATTTCATAACAATTTACAAAAGTTCAGTTCATAATGTAGTGAACTCTGTTGTGAATATCACCATCTGAGAACTAGGAGACCTGAAACACAGAGACTAGACTGATTTGACCAAATTACAGTTCTCTAGACTCTGTCTATAGTCAATGGAGAGAAATTGGCACTTGTGATTGATTTCCTAACCTAGAAATCTGAAACAAGTCACAGAAACTATATTCAGAAAGTCGGCACTTTTCCCTTCGGTCTATAAAGAGGGTTCAAAGGGTCTAGTTCAGAGACCCTTTGGGGGTCTAGTTCAGAGTATCTTTATGGTGGCTGAAGTAAGCGAGATGACTCCTCAAAATGGAGGTTAAGTAATTTGTTTTGGGCTGCAGAGAAATGCTATTTTGCAGGATTCTTGGCTTTCAGTCTTGCAAGAACATCCTTACTTGAACACGCATATTCTCACTGCAGGAGGAGGAAACGGAGGACTCTGTGAATAACAGAAACGCATTGCAAAGTAAGAAGGAAGAACAAACCTGGTGTTACTGTCACGTCGTTTCCATTGACCACAGGTCTTTCTTCCTCTTCTTCCTCCGGTGGTTCAATACCTGTCTTCTCCATATTGCTCACAGACTTATTCCTTTTACGTTTGCCTTCAGCCCCGGGAGTGGCACCTGGGAGGATCTGATCTGTTACATTTAACAGCAAAGGAGCTGGTTCTGCTGGAGGCTTTGGAGTGCCGTAATAGTTGTCTGGAAAGAAAAGCAATAACACGTAAATTTGCGGAAATACATATGCTGCTGGTGCTTTTGTCTTAGATTAATGGGATTATGTGAGGTAGGATCTGGTTCACCAGCTAATATAAAGATTAATTCAAAACGTTTTCTGTGAAGTTAAATATTCATCTTTCATGAAACGGTAATTAATTTTCTTGGTTGTAGCACTAGTGATCAAATCATACTCACAAGCATATACCATAATAACACTTCCTGAAACTTTAACAGGGTAAGTTAATATCTCATCCAAATGACTGACAAATAGGCAGCATTAGGACAAATTAGTTTTGTAACATTTAGGCCACTATACAAGAGTTTCTGAAGGATCAAAAAGACCATAAAAATATTGGCTATTCACTTATGTCATTTTCACCACCTCAAATTCTCTCACCTGCTTAGAAAGTAAATAGTCATTCAATGATTCCGAGATTTGAGGTTTTCAGTAATGCTTGCACTATCTCATTTTTCATATTTGTCAAATTTTTGCTATTCATGAGCTCCAGATTTGTAATAGTCAATGCTAATATATTTTCAAAGAAAATTGAAACCTTATGCTTTAGGGCTTAAAATTATCTCAAAGTACTAAGAAATTCTGAGAAGACTTAAGGTGGCTGACAGATTACCTTCTATTTGTCTCTCATGAAATTTCTGCCAACTTCCTCTGAATCACCTACTTTCTGTCAGAAGGATTATTAGATTGGATGGACCTTGGTTTGATCTTATCTATTAATATCTGTATTGCATTTCTACCACATCTGGTCTGAAAACTGGTTTCTTACTGATACCTCAAATCTGCCTTCAAAAATATGGTTAAAAATAAAACACTGAAATAATTAAATGCAATATATAAAAAAAGCAAGTCCTCTTTAGAAGCAAACATAAAAGAGCAATATAAGACATAAAGATAAAAACATGGTATTTATACAGTTATCTTTTTTCATCTGCAAGTTGCGTTGAAAGGCAGTGAACAAGATGCCTTACAAGTAGATTTTTAGCAGTTAGTATGGGAAACTAAAAATATTGTCCAGCTTTGAGAAATTTTCCAAAGAAAAAAGCACTTATGTAAGGATTTGAAGTTGCTGAGCACATCTGTAGACCTTATAACCATTTCTTAATTCTTATTCCACAAATCAGGGCTTCTATGTGATCAAACTGGCAACTGGCAACAACTATTTTTACCACATAGGAGTGTGACACAGATAAAGAAATACATTATATCTGCACAGTAAACCACCATAAGATGCATTTTGCAGTCAGAGTAAGAATTATTTCTGGTACTAGTATTCCTGTGTGTTTCCAATGAATTACAATGTCCAGCCACACAACCACCTCAATACAGGTAAGTAATTGAGCAGTCTTGCAAATATTGAATACTCTATTAAATTTTTTTGCAGTGGTTTAACAGTTGTTTCTGTAATTGTAATACACTAGAAAAAATTACAGTGTTAAACAGCCCTTGTACTCACTCTGAGTTTAGGGATGGCACAATGCAAACCTGACTCGCTGAATATTTTCTTTTGATTTTATGAGACGGCATCAGGTTTAAGCAGAGGCCTGATGCCAGTAGGGCAATGAGTCGTGCCTTGGGGTGGCTGCCTGTGACCTGCCCTGCAGGAAGTCTCTCTGAGTCCCAGGGTTAAAACAGGGGAGCAGGATTTGGGGTCGAGGGAAGGAAGGGAAATCTACGTTTATCCACTCACAAAACTCTACCTTCAAAATATGTCAAAATCAGATCTGGTCACAGCCAAGCTTCTAAGCTCTGAGAGTGCACGGTATTTTGAGAGTACCTGAAAACCAACAGTCCTGAAGGCAGTGTCAGCTGGAAATCTACTTTTCTGTTTCCTTAAGAGCATGTTACCTTTATTGGTGAGATTTCATGTCTGAAATACTACATATTCTGAAAAAAGGATTCCTCAATTAAAAAAATTGCTTGCTGACCTAAGGCATTTTACTAGTCTGAAAGTTAATCGGTGCCACAGGTGCCTTAAAAAAAGTTCATAAAAAGCTTCATAAAAGTTGTGAAGTATGAACTGATTTCCACTGATTTCATAAAGATCAGCACACAAATCCCAGGGTTATACAAACCATGGGATACAAAACATGAAACTAAAAGTGCAGTACCTTGGCTTTTTTTCCTTTGTTCTTAGTTTTGCCATTGTCATACAAAATTGAGTGCAGTAGTAATTAGCAGTAATGCTAATATCCTGAATAGTAGATAAGATGTTTTAAATGAAGGATATGTTCATTCTATTTTTGGATATTAAACACTTTTTCACTTTGACTGACTGTATGCATTAGTGGGAGACAGAGAAAAAAGTCCTAACAAAAAATTTCCATGAATATCACATATATAAAATATAAGAAATAGAATTCACATTTCAGATTAGGAGCCAAAGAGAATTTAACTCTTTCAGTTTGAAACTGAAAATGCAGTATAATTTACAACTTCCATCCTCCAACATAACACGTTACGTGCTTTATGTTCCAGTAACCACTGAACTAAAAGTGAGTTTTGCTTCCTACCTATCTACCCTTAATTCAAATATATACACAAGCAGTGCAAACAAATATAAGAAACCAGTCCACAGATAGTGACATAATCAATGCATCCTAAAAATGATGGAAAGAGTCCCTACAGTTCCAAAGGAAAAAATATATAGAATGAGAGACCCAGCCAGTAAGTTTGCAGACGACACCAAGCTGGGGGGAAGTGTCGATCTGCCAGAGGGTAGGATGGCTCTGCAGAGGGACCTGGACAGGTTGGATCACTGGGCAGAGGCCAACGGGATGAGGTTCAATGTGGCAAAGTGCCGGGTCCTGCACTTTGGCCACAACAACCCCAGGCAGCGCTACAGGCTGGGGGCGGGGTGGCTGGAAAGCTGTGCAGAGGAAAAGGACCTGGGGGTGCTGATTGATGCTCGCCTGGACATGAGC
>VWZZ01002858.1:99796-119305 GCA_013399095.1 Psophia crepitans
TATTCTATTCTATTCTATTCTATTCTATTCTATTCTATTCTATTTAAAGAAAAATTAGAATCAACGTAAACTATATCTTCTGTCAAAAACAGTTTCTCAGTGTCTTGCCTAAGCATTAGACCATTAGAGCTAATGGGAGACTGTCTAAGAGAATCACAGATTCACAGCATGGTGGCAGTTTGAAGGGATCTCTAGAGATCACCTAGTCCAACCCCTCTGCTAGAGCAGGATCACCCAGAGCAGGTTGCACAGGATCATGTCCAGGTGGGTTTTTAATATCTCCAGAGAAGGAGACTCCACAGCCTCTCTGGGCAGCCTGTGCCAGTGCTCCGTCACCCTCAGCGTGAGAGGTGGAGATGGAATTCCCTGTGTTCCAGTTTGTGCCCATTGCCCCTTGTCCTGTCACTGGGCACCACTGAGAAGAGTCTGGCCCCTTCCTCTAGACACCCACTCTTTAGATATTTATAAGCGTTGATAAGATCCCCTCTCCGTCTTCTCTCCTCCAGACTGAGTCTCACAAAGTCTCAGCAATTGTCATATCCAGACATAATGCAGAGACTCAATGTTTAAACACCATAACTTTTGTTGCAATGATGTTTGGAAAATCTCTGATAAAACCAGCTTTTTTTCATCTTGCCTGAGCAAAGACCAGGGCTGGTTCAAGATGTTACTGTTGAATCATAAAGTACTGAAATTCAGCTTCCTGTAGGTACTAAAACCACACACACCAAACACATAATTTTGCTGTGTTTAGTTAAAAAAAAAAAAAAAGGAATTTAACAAAAAAATAGAAAGCTTACTAAAAGAAAACATAAATCCCATGCTCATTGGCAGTCAAAAAACCCCAGCAGTTAGGAGCTTTAAAAAAAGGAATGGAGCACAAAACAGAAAATACCTTTATAGCACTGCACAAAACTACATAGTACCCTCCTTTCTGTATACTGCCTGCTGTTCTAGTACTTGCCTCTCAAAAATTACATGGGGGAACTAAAGAAGAGCAATTAGAACTTGGAACTGCTTAAATTGATTTGGATTTTTCAGCTTGGGAAACTGAATGGGACAACTGAAGGGGGATATGGCAGATATGTATAAAATCAGGAGAACCCTGGGAAAGTGCCTAGAAAATAAATGAATGGATGCTTGGCTTCTTACTACATGAGAACAAGAGGACGCCCAATGAAATTAGCAGGTTTAAAACAAGCAAAAGTGATTTGTGTTGGTTTTTTTTTCCCGCACAACATAAAAGAATAGTGACATTCACTGTCAGATGCTGCCAGTATCATAAATACAGTCAAAAGGCAGTTGTACAAGTCATAGAAAAAAAAAACACTCTTGAAAACTAATTAAATGCAAAAGTACAAATTCTGAATCAAGAGCTCCGTACAATACAGGTCGGTGGAGTGCAGAATGTATCTCTGCATGCCTTCCCTGTTGCTCTATTTTCTGCCTTAACATCTACCAAGGGGCAGTAGTAGAGACAGAGTAAAAGGCTACAGTTTCCCTTGCTTTGACTAAGTATAGCCGCTCTCTTACTCAGGTGCCTCCTCATTGTACTTAAAAAATGTGTGCAGGCTCCTCTGCCACCGCAGCACAAAGTCAAGAGGTCAGTTTAAGCCAGCAGAGCTTAAGCTAAGCTTTTTGGACTGGACCTGACTAAAAGCCTTGATGCAGACAGGCAGTGCAGACCAAGTATTTAACTGCGGAAAACCCACCACTGCTCAATCCATCCTGCTGCTGAGCCTGATTGCCTCAGTGCTCCCAGGCTGTTTTGCAGTGCAGCTGAACACTGAAGGCAGCCCAACCCAACCTGTTTGACTCTGCCACCGAAAGGGCTTGGAAGCCACAGCACTGTTGGAATTGCCAGGTATTCCTTGCCACTGCTAAGTGGTATGAAAAGGTCTACCTGATTCTGCAAAGAGGGAGTCAGAGAAAATTACTGGGGAGGTTAGCCCTGATGACAGAGACCAGATCGGGAAGTCAGAAGAAGCAGAAGAAGGAGAAAATGAGGAGGACAAAGCGGCTATTATTTTTTTTTTAACCTGAGCTCACTTATGTCAGGTAGTAGTAAGACTTTTATTTTATCGATGAAGTGTTTGATGTTGAAGCAATAGATCGTAACTTGCTTCCTGGGAAAAGGCAAGCCCTTACAGAAGAAAAAAAGACAAAGCATTTTGGTGTTAGTAAAGAAGAAGAAGAATCATGCTGACATGATAACAAGACAGATCTGGTGACAGTCACTATACAGATGTGCTCGACAGCCAATGATCCCAATTATCAGAAGCAGTTAAAAATGTTTCTCCCACAGTGTTGTGCTCCACTTTGCGCTACATTGCAGGGGCTGGCCTCACCAAGCACCTTCACCACCAGCACCCCCAGTCCTTCTCCCCTTCTGCGAGGAAAGAGCCCAAAACGCAGCACAGAGCAGACATCTCCGCTTTGCATCCTTGGGGCTTTTTGCCAGGTCTGCATCCCTGGCTGTGGAGGAGGACGTCCTCCCTTCGCTCCTGGCACTGGCCAGCGGGAACCATCAGATTGCAGAGGAAGGGGGTTATTGCTGGGAGCATCCCTGGCTCCTGAAGCTCCCCTGGTCTCATCAAAGAAATGACAAAGTCTAGTTTAAAAAATGTAAGTATTATGAAAAGCTAAAAGTGGTGCTGAGGAATTAGGAAATGATAGTAAGAATGAACAATCAGACAGAAAACGAGAGGTGTGCCAGAGTCAAAAGCTTTTAATATGGATACTTCTAACTGTGGTGTGACTCAGATTCTGAGCCCAGAATGAGATATACATTCTTTTTCACGCTTATTTTTAGAGCGGGATGAAACAATACCCAGCTACAAACACAGCCCTGCTTCTGCTTATTCAGCATCCTCATTTAGATTGATCTCTCTGTACTGTTTATACAACTTTGAGTTGCTGAAGTATCAGTCATAATTGTGTGAGTCAGCCACAACTCTAGGAAATGAAAGACAAACCTTATTTTTCAGTTATTAGAACAATAACTGCAAATGTTATGATGAATGTTAAATCTCTACATATTGCTTTTGTGGTTGCTCATTAGTGATAATAAATTAAGGGGAAAGTGCTCTGAAGCCTAACTGTTATCTGGATATAGGAGTTACATGTGATATTTTAATAGCTCACAAACAAATGCATATGGAAAAATAATGGATTGCAATGGTATACAGAGTTTTAGGTAGGCAGAAATTAGCTTAATTTTTAATTAAAATGATAATGTGAATAAATATCAATATTTTATTATTTGATTCAAGGATGATAGCTGCATTTATTTATGACTAGAAGCCTATTGCATACATCAAGAAGCATCTGATATAATCTATGTCTTTTTACAATCAATGTCCAGATGGAGATTGTTGACAAGTGGTGTACCTCAGGGGTCCGCAGACAGTGGGATTGAGTGCACCCTCAGAAAGTTTGCCCATTACACCAAGCTGAGTGGTGTGGTTGACATGCCTGAGGGTTGGGATGCCATCCAGAGGGACCTGGAAAAGCTCAAGAAGTGGGCCCATATGAACATCAAGAGGTTCAAACAAGGCCAAGCGCAAGGTCCTCAACATGGGTTGGGGCAATCCTTAGTGTCAATACAAGCTGTGGAATGAAGAGGAGCAGCCCTAAGGAGAACTTGGGGATACTGGTGGATGAAAAGCTGGACATGAGTCAGCAATGTGCCCGGCAGCCCAGGTGGCCAAACGTATCAGCAGATTGAGGGAGGTGATTCTCCCCCTCTACTCCCTCTCATGAGACCCCACCCGGAGTGCTGTGTTCGGCTGTGGAGTCCTCAGCACAGTAAAGACATGAAGCTGCTAGAGTGGGTCCAGAGGAGGGCCACAAAAACAGGCTGGAGCACATCTCCTATGAAGAAAAAGCTGAGAGAGGTGGATTAGTTCAGCCTGGAGAAGAGAAGACTTGGGGGAGACTTTATAGCAGCCTTCCAGTACTTAAAGCAGGCTTATAAGGGACAAACCTTTTAGCAGGGCTTGTTGCCACAGAACATGGGGTAATGGTTTTAAACTAAAGAGGGTAGATTTAGACTAGATATAAGGAAGAAGGTTTTTACAATGGGGGTGGTGAAATACTGACGCAGGGTGCCCAGAGAGATGCTAGATGTTCCAACCCTGGAAACATTCAAGGTCAGGTTGGACAGGGCTCTGAGCAATCTGGTGTAGTTGGAGATGTCCCTGCTCATTGCAGGGGGAGTTGGACTAGATGACCTTTAAATGTCCCTTCCAAACCAAATTATTCTATGATTCAATTCTATATAAAGGTGTCTGAACATCATATAAATAGTAGTAAAAAACTAAAAAAAACCCCCAGATTTTGGAAGCAGCAATGAAAGGAGGTCTACGACCAGTATCTCCAGCTGTAGTAGCCCACAGCCTGCAAGCCCTGGGACATCAGGCTCAAGTCTGCTGCAGTCTGGAGTCCATGCACTGAGCATTCTTTGGATGCAAATTTAAGTGTAGGTTTCTGACAACCCCCAGAAGGTAGCAGGAGAGAAAGCCTAGTATTGCTTAGGGCAGGCCCAACACACTGGCAGCATAACCAGCAGGGTAAGATCATATGTGGTTGGTAGTCTCTCAAACCGCATTAAATTTTCATGGCACACATGGCCCAGGTGAATAGGTCACAGACATCTTCTTTGAAGGATTTTGTATTGTGTGCAGTGGATGTTGAGGACAGGAAAGATTCCTAAATGCAGGCTCTGTGGACCACCTAAACTCTGTGCAGACCTCCAGGAGCCAACCATGTGGTGCCACAATACTCTCACTTCACTGTGCTGTCTGATCCACACATCACTGTTGCAGAAGTACGTCCAATCAGTTGGCGTCTTATGATATTATTTTATTCTAACATTCCTGGTCATGTGTACATGTCATTTACAGCAGTTTTTTGTATGTCATGAAACATGTTCTCCAGTACGAGTACACAAATATAGAATATTTTAAAACTGAAAAAGCCGTCTCTAAAAATTCTTACATCTTACAAAATTCCCCAAGAGGAAAACAGTACATACACGTTGCAAAATATAATTACTGATGTATTTTAGCAAAATTCAAGACAATTACCACCTCCTTAAGGAATCCTAGCAAACTTCTTTTCACCCACTCACCCTGATTAATTTATTTTGACGGGTGACTATATTATAATTAGGGCTTTTATAGTCATTGCTGTAAGGTTGGGTGAGTAGATTTTGTTCTTGGGTTCATACATTTTCATGAAGGTTGTGCAATGCTGCTTGATGGATCAAAGTTGCAGAACTCTAAGTGTGGTGCCAGAGTAAATGGAATTTAAAAATGAAACCTTCTAAAGCTTTTAGATTTTAGATTTACATTGGTATTATTTTTACTCACGATCTTGCGCCACTAGGATGGCAAAGATGCCAGGAGAGGTCATAGTTCAGATCTCTCAGGATTTAGGGAAAAAAAGGTTATTAAATATAGAGTCGTGATTACGTTTTTCAGTAACAGCTCTTAACTTCTGTTGTATTCTCTGAAATATTTACAAGTAAGTTATACTTTTACCAAGATCTTTGCTTCTACTTTTAGTTTCCCTCCTTTCAGCCAGAGACTGAAGATCCCATAGAAGTCTTTGCCCTTCTTTTTCTAACTAAGCCTTTGAATCCAGATTGCTTAGGTCTCTGAGCCTCGCTGTTACATTAATGTCTGAATTAAAAATACAAATTAAAATTTATTTACTTTGGGAGTGCTGTCAGAATGAGTTACGCATAATATACAGAACTAACTCCATACTTGTTGGATATAGAGATCCCCAGGGTTACTTGTTATAAAGTCTGTTTTTCACTCTCGCTATTTTCTAACTGTACTGGGCTTTTCTAACTGTACTGGGCTTTGGCTAGGGCTAGAGCTACTTAAAAGGAATATTTTATCTAATATTCTGTGATTCTGTGATTTTCCATAGATATAAGGGTTCTGCTAGAACGGAAGTGTCAAAGTTATTGCCTGTGAATTCCCAACAAACGCTGGAGCATTTTATGGCAGGGGCTGTCCAGCTGTTTCCCAGAGGCAGGGAGATTTTTGATGCCTTGCCTTGGTGTGACTCTTCCCCAGGCAGAATTCTGCTTTGGGTTGGTCTCTGCAGCTTCTGCTAACAGGCATTAGGCAGATACGCTAACTTCCATGTCAACTAATGACATTTTAATAACTGGATTCAGGATTGTCTATTCATCTACATTAAAATTAAATCACTAATTATAGCTGTGGATTTTTGCCCAAGAGTGTTCTGGCCCCCAGTGAATGCAATAGCAGAGGAAGTTTCTAAATTCACGAATACAGGAATGGAGACAGACGGGCTGTCAAACCTTCCAACGTGACAGACCTCCTCTTCTCTTACTGTCGGCCCAGTAAGAATCTCTCTTTTCCAGGCAGACTGGGAAAGACTGTAAACCTAAGGATAAATGAGTTTGTTTTGATTTCTTAATTGGTATTTTTCAAAATAAATATCAGTAGCAAAATCAATTCTTGTAATCTTAAGGTACTGACAGAGTATATCAGATCCGCATAGGGGATGACCTAAAGCAATTCTGATTTTCAGAAATTTTAAACACAACAAAATTAAGGCATACAAAGTTAGTTCTCATTAAAAAAAAAAAAAAATTCCTCAGAGATGTCACTTCATGCTTTAGTGTATTTTAGAGAATTCAGAGTCCTAAGTTTTCATCTCTGTTGCCATAGTTTCATTCTACATAGCTGCTTTTTCTTTTAAGTGTTCTTTCTTTCTCTTTCTTTCTTTCTTTCTTTCTTTCTTTCTTTCTTTCTTTCTTTCTTTCTTAGTACTAGGGTGGTTTTATCCTGCAAATATTCTGCATTCCTTAGATTTTGTGAATTAATCTTTTAGCTATTTGCAGTAGCCTATCTACAGATTTAGGCACATATGCAAGACTAATCCCTAAAAATTCTGTGTAAGAGTACAAGAAGCAGTGAGAAAGAACAATTTCACCTTTACAGAATCAGATACTGCCTGATCTTTTTTCATCATCCCTTTAACTCCTACCAAGACCAAACCATGTGAACAGATACAACCCTCCTGAGCACTAAATCTCTCACAGTTGGGAAATAACAGTTATCCCATCAGACCTGGGAATTCCATGGGTTGAAGGTGTAAATACATTTCAGATAAAGCAACTATAAACCATCCTGCATTAAGTCCAGGTGGAGGTGGCTATGGAGAGGGAATTGTCTTGCTTTAAGATTCTTCAAAGATTAAGGTCTTGACCCTATTTCTCCCAAATATTCTTCAAGTTTTTATTTCTCTCCAAGAAGAAGAACAAATCAATTTTAGATAATGGCCTAGAAGAGAGATGACTGCTTATCAGATGCAGCAGCGTGCTGCACGCACTGCACATCATCACAGATCTCCCAACCACCAGCAAATATGAACTGATCTTTAACTTCCATGTTCTGACCTCATACTGAACACAGCATACCAGAAATGAAAAATCTAGATAGAGCTCTTTAAAAGGCTACTCTTACTTATTTAAGGAAAATCACGGACAAAGGGATAGGAATTAATAGTTAATACAAAAGAGCATTTGGACTTCACAAGCAAGAATCACAGAGGTATGAATGCAGGATATTGGAACAAAATTGTGCAACAATACAGCTTGCTAAATACATTAGTAATGACTTTATAGTATTTTGCACATTTTAAAGCTGTTCTATCATCTGTCCTCATCTTCTGGAAAGCAATAGTATCATCTGTAACCTCTGCTTTCCCATAAGAGACTTGGTTCAATTCCTCAACAGTGTATTTTTTGCTGCAGCTAAGCAGAGATATGGAGACACTTCTTTCCACAGCACAGACAATTTTTTTGTTGCGAGTTGGTTGTTCTTGCCTTACTACCCCTTGAGTAGTCACTTGTAATTGTGTCTGATCCCTAAATAATGAGAGCAGGCTTTTAACTCATTTCACTTCTACTGCTTAGAAGTTAGGTGACCAGTTTAAAGTAACTAGTTCTCTCTACCCCCCTGCCCTGAGTAGTGATCTTAGGTGGGATGAATTGACCTCTGGAACTGGACCTGTTTGTGGCTGTTGACCTTTCAAGAAGGTCCAGACACCTTTTAGGTGGCTAATGATAAATGACATGATTCAGCTCTTTAATAATCAAGGTCCCAACGTACTGAATCATACCATTGTTTTCTGCCATCATTTAAAGATTCAGGCTTAACAAACTATGAGATTTCCTACTTCCCTTGAACTATGATTTTGTATAATTTATACATTATTGCTAAGGTTCTTGAAGAAGTAAAAGTACTTTGCCATGTTAGAGAACAGCTTGTAGCGGAGTTGCTCCCTTTTGACAGTAGTGCCTACATGGTTTTACACCCTTATAAATAATCTGGAAACGAAATATGAGAAAAGACAAAGAGCATTTCTAGACAAAACTTTATCTGGTTTACTCTGGGTCACGGAAATGGATGCTTCTGAAGCTTCAGAAGGACTAAAATAAGAAAGAAAAAAAGCGTATGGGAAGGCATCACATTAGATAAAATTTATTATTGATAAATGCAAACCAGGGAACAGTCACGTTATAAAAGAACTATTTTTTCTAGAGACATACTGGCATTACTGCAGACAGCTCAGTGTACAGCTTTCTTCTGCTAAATAATAAGGAAAGCTAGACCATAAACTGGAAGGCAGCTTATGGAAGGAATGGAATAATGTGCAATTAAAATGTTCAATAATGTGCTTAAGAACTTTATTACATAGAGTGTTTGCCCAGACTTTTTTAAGGAAAAAATTTACAGACATAACAGAAAATTATAAACTTCCTATAGTGAAAATCAAATATATTTCAGTTGTACAAATCAAACGTACTTATGTAATAAAGTGCTAAAAAGGAAGGGATATGATAAAAGTAAATACATAGAAAAATTACATAAAATTAAGGATGATAAATTGAAGGGCAGTGAGAGGAGGCACCTGCATTCAAAATATATTAAACTGTAGAACTTCTGAAGTTTTTCAGATCAAGTTTGGAGTCAAAAATGGGACATACGCTTACTATACTGGCTTTTTTTTAGACATTACAGGCATGTTAAATTAATCCATAGTTCCTACAGATCTATCTGAAAATGCTATGTGTACAGGAACATGGACCAGGTGAAGTTTACTCAAAATTGCATGTTGCAGAGGTCTTATAGTACTGAGAATTGTCCGATCTGTTTTTTTCGTGAGAAAAAATACTGGATTACTGTCCCCACCCATGTTTTGATCAGTACTGTGTTTCCATTTTTTCATAGGAATTTAGGCTTATTGTTAAAGCTGCATTATATAGACACCATATACAATTTCACAGTGGTATTTTCTCTGGGTTACATTTGCAAACCCGTTGTCTCCAACTTCCTTGACAACCTCAGGAAGATACTCTAGATTGTTAATTTTGTCTGACATTTTCCTTAAATTTGTTTTCTGAGAATAAAAGAGATCCCTGTAGTCAATCAGTTTTTGTATTCATTTATTCAAGCTGCTACCAGAGAAAATTACCTTGCCAATTGGAGAGGTATATAGGGAATCCTTGCCTTATGTGCCTAAAATGGCATCTGCAGATTGTCCTGCAGAGTCATTTTGCGCAACGTGAATAAATCAGATGTTCCCTATTGGTTCTTCCCTTTAGGGATGTCAGAATAAATAAAAATACTTCTCAGAAACTCCTAGTAATTCCAGGTAAAGAAAATAAACACAGAAACTTCCTAGAGAAAAAAAAAATATAAATTCTGTTTTCATCAACAGAAGTTTATTGTTTTGCCACATTAACACAAATAATCAGGGTTTTTTTTTAAGGTAATTTGATATTATAAATACTAAGCAATAACTAAACATTTAATGGACACTCTGTGATCCCATTTTCCTTTAAAGTGAGTATGATATCTTTTTCTAACATGATATTTTTTAACTCTATTTGCTGTCCACCACCTTGGTCCTGATATGGCAGAGATAGTTTTATTTTACTCATGGGAGTTTTAATCCCTAACTTTACTACCAGTGAGTTCTTGTGCTATAACAAGGAATTTCAGCTTCTCCAGAGCTCAGTTACTACATGAAGATGGACAATAAGGCAATCGCGAGTCCTAAAAACCTGTCCTAAAAACTACAACCTACCTATGTTGTAACGCAACTTTCAGCCAGAAGAAAAAAAACCCAAGAGGTTTAAAAACTAATATTTTGAGTCCTTCAGAAAAATTCAGGTTAGAAAAAACCTAATAGATATTGGGGAATGATATAATTGATATTTTCTGGGTTGAGTTTATCACATGTTAGTAGAAGAACAGAGTAGGGAAAGAGGTAGTCCTGGAGTCTCTAATGAATGAACTTGACCACACTTGATGAGTCTACTTGTTCCTAACCTATATAATCAGGCCATTTCCAGCTTGCTCTTCTTCAGGCCCCACAAATTATAAGCTTCAGTGTCATTCTTCTAAAAGAAGGAATGGAGGATAACCTTCATCCAGTAGCTAGGGCACTCTCTGGGAGTGCAAGGTGAGACATTAAATAAACCCTGACCTTCTACTGCCTCTTTTCTTCAGCTGCGAGGCTACTGAGGGAAGGGGCCACAAGGCTATCAATAAAATGTCATCATCACCATGAGAACCTGGGCATTTTGCCATACATCCAACTTGTATTATGCATTCTCTGAGCATGGATAGGACTGCTGTGGAAGTGTGTGGGATTTAGGTGCTTCCCACTCATTTCTTGACTATGACAGAATTTAGGCACAAATTGACACTTTGGGCCCAAGGCCACAGAGGTCTCTGCATGCACGAAACTGAAGAAATGCAGTAGCTGCCAATGATGACTGAATTAAGTGTTATTGGAGCTGATGGTCCAAATTTTGCCCTTAATATAACACAAATGGAGTTTACACCAGCGAGAGCTGCAGATCCAGCCGATCAAGAGCAGAAAGAGTGGTTGTTAGAAAACGAAGGAAGCTTTCACTTTGTCTCTCTAAGATGACATCTAATAATTATCCAAAGGCAGTTAGACAAGGAATTAAAACCAGAGGTAGAGTAAATGAATTGTTATTCACCAGGTTGACTGTTTAAATAGTTTCAACTGAGAAAAAAAAAAGAAAAAAGCACAAGAGCTGAAAAATCTGGGGTTTTTTTGTTCTTTGTCAAGGACAGCCAAATGTTTTTGATGTGTGGTCTGCACAGTCATTACAGATTGAAGCCAACATGCACAACTGTCCTAGTGTTTCTTATCTCTTTCTCATTGACACACTGTCTTGCCCCAGGCTACTTTTTGTTGGCTGTCCTTGTTTTGCCTGCTTGCTTAATTTCCGATCCTAAAATCCTGTTCAGGGGTAAGAGACTTTTCTGCTTTGTCATGGATACCTCTTGACTCTGCCCTGCAAGACAGTGGAAGCAACAAAGGGAATTAAATGCACAAACAACTGCTTCTGTGTGACTTTATTTTTTGAACACTGCTGCTGATAAAAATTCTCTGCTAATGCTAAGCGCTGGCCAAGTCCTAAGGAAAAGCTAGGGGATTCGCCTCTAGTCAACACTGCTCTATGAAAAAAAAATAAATCAGTATGCTGTATGTAAATTCTTTAGGTAAAATACACATCTGCGAACAAAGGAATCTTCCAATCTGTAATAATACTGTGCTTTAAAGACTGCTATAATTGTACATGTTATTCCTATGAAATAAACTAGTTATGATCTCATAATTGTAGTGTATCAAATCACCCCACGTTTTAATTATAGCAAAACCTTTACAAAAGACCTGTATTTTCCAGGACCTTTACTCCATCATGTAACTACCCTCTCACATCCAGAGATACCAAAGAGCTGATTCTCTGTTAGCATGAGCATAAATCAAATACCTCCATTGAAATTAATGGATATACTATATTTTACCTGTTATGAAGCAGGTGCAAAGTTCAAATATTGAAAAAGCACAATTCTGTGAAACAAAGGGGTGCTTTTTTTTTTTTGTGATCCTTGAGTGATTACTTATGACAGGATTCACCATATTTATTCTTGTAAATGGAAGAAAAAATTCTCTTTAATTTACATTCTGTAAAGAAAATGGTTGGGAAGAGTCACAAAATAATAACAACCTTGAACACTTATGCAACACTTCACATTTCAAACTGCTTCAGAAATATAAACCAATTAAGCTGTCGTTATGATTTATGCTAAGGGAGACAAGAAACATATAAACAAAGTCAAACAGAGATGTAGGGCTCTAAACTAGAGTTCTGTGAGCTACAAATCACAGAAACTGCTTAGGGATGTAGAGCACAGGGGACTGGGAAGCAGAAGATAAAACCATTACCTAGTTACCAGTGAATGGTCATTTCTTCTCATACACGGCACAGAACACTTAAATACACCACTTGGCTAAATAAGCATTATCAGCTGTGCTGTTCCTCACTGCAAACATCTATTGTTCATTAGCTCATTAATGACCTTCTTGAGATATCTGATTTACAATGCAATGGCCCCTAGTAGATCTGTCTAAATTGATAACCAAAGGGCAATTAAAATCAGTACCCACTCCAGACCATTAGATGATTTAAGGAGGAATATCCATGGTACTGGTTCCTTTTAAAAGTACATCGTTAACATTAGGAGCATAAATGTTAATTAGAGTAATGACTTCATTCAGCAATTTCTTTTCTACAAGGCCATTTGGATCAGAATCCAGCTTCTGTATTGAAAGGGTAAGTTCTTTTTAATTAGGACAGCTACTCCATTGGCGCTAGTAATAATTGAGAGAAGAGATAAAGGTCTCACCCAACAGCATTTTTCAATTTTTTTTTTTGTTTCTGTGTAGTATTCACTATTTCAGAAAAAAAAACAAACAACAAACCACAACAAAACAAAACAGTTTTATTCAGAAAAAAAAGAAGTCCTAATTCTTTT
Source organism: Psophia crepitans (assembly GCA_013399095.1). Lineage (NCBI taxonomy): Eukaryota > Metazoa > Chordata > Aves > Gruiformes > Psophiidae > Psophia > Psophia crepitans. The sequence continues at coordinate 112,708 of VWZZ01002858.1, forward strand.
AATGTTAATGTACTTCTTTTACAAACATTTATTTTCAGCCCAGATATTCTCATATGGTCAATTTTGAGATAAACTCTCCTCCTTGCACGCTTGAGTGGGCAGAGCAGTAGCTTTAGGTCATTGCTATTCCACTGGATCATCCCCCTAAGGCAGGAGTCTGTGCCAGAGTGAGCCTAGTTAAGAAAAAGCTTCAAAGACTATTTAATTTCAAGCCTTCTCTGCTTTTGTGCATCTCTCACCCTTCAATCACGCTCTGACCCTGTCAACGCACCAGCATGCAACTGGGAGAGGACGGGCTGCTCTTAGCAACGGTAATGCCCAGCCGCCTTGCCTAGTGCTGACCTGAGCTGCAAAGCAAAGGGGTTCTGATTTGAACCTGGAGGAATCAGAACAGGAACAAATAGAAGTAGCAAAAAACCACCCCCAAAAACAACGTATGAGGTGGGGAGAAAGAGCAAGGAACACAAGTCTGCACTGGAAAGGCAGGAAACCTTTTTCCTCATCACTCTTGCCTAGACTGGAAAAATCCTACGAACTTTCAAAAGGCCACTGCCACTTTTCCCTCTTAAAAGTTGGGATGCGTTATTACAGAGGAGGTCAGATTCTCACCAGTACAGTTCCTAGCAATATTTCTTAACTTTGTCTTTTTAACTGCTGGGCATCTGTATGCACTGGGCACATGTAATTAAAACTATTAGTGCCAGAGGGTGGCCTTGAGTCATCCCTAAGATAAAGGTGTCAGACAAACATCATGGGACTAGAAAGGCTGTATCCACCAAAGCATAATAGGAGGTGTCTATAAAGGTGCTGCTTTTAATTCGTACCTCTGATTCTGGGATAAAAAGGCAAGGAAGAGCCTACATTTCATGACAAAGGGCAGTGATGAGGCTGCAGTTACACAGTTACTTCGTGTATCAGAGCATCAGGGTGCAAAGGCTGACATTGATACTCTCCAAGGCTCTGGAGTACCATGCTACTGCATGTTCTGAGACCACAGGACACACTCCTGTCCCTGAAAGGTTTAAGGATATGAAGGACCAGACATGACTGGGACTAGACGTGGGAGGCAGTCTTCCGCTGCTTGATAGGTACAAACCCCTTCTGTATTCTAGTGCTTGTCTATGAGCTTGTGGGCAAATCATGTGTGCAAAAGCATGATATATAGTCCCCTACAGAAAATAATAAAATAATAGAATCATAAAATGGTTTGGGTTGGAAGGGACCTCAAAGCCCATCTAGTTCCAACCCCCCTGCCATGGGCAGGGACACCCTCCCCTAGACCAGGTTGCCCAAAGCCCCATCCAACCTGAACTTTGTCTAAACAGCAAAGTTTACAGAATTACAGATCTGTCAGGTTGAAGCTACTACAAGCCTCAGTGTAATGACAATGGGATGCAGACATTGACCCTGCTAGGACAATGTATATATTCTAAGTAAAAATTATAGTAAATGAAAGGAATGTGTAGTTACTGCTATAAAATAAGTCAACGGTGTAAACCCTGCTATTAATGGTTCCCAGTGTCAGAAGATCAAAGGTGACAGAGGCACGGAGAACGCACAAGAATGAGATCCTCAGACAGAAAGCAAGATCAATGACTACTGAGCAGGCTGCACAGAAAACCTTACAGAGCTACTGTCAGTTCTGATTTTTAAGCTGAATGTCTCACATTGAAAGTGTCATTCAGAATGATCCTAAAAGTTGCTGCTGTGTTAGCACTAGTTAAATGCTGTGTTAGCATATACTTCATCAGTGCCTCTCTGCTACAAAGTTTTTGTGTTTCCTTTGGAAATGCTGAATTTCCATGCACATTTTCTGTCCGGAAGAAGTAAATTTACTGCTTTTACAGATGTCATTGTCACTATATTCACTAACCTTGCTGAGCAAGACCTATTTTTGTGTAAAGTTCCCAAAATAGCTTTTGGACTGCGGCAGCATTGCAAGTCTTGGAACAAAAACCAAGGCTAGTGGAAGTTGTACCTGACCCTCATCCCTCATTGTCACCCTGTTACTGGACCATCATCCTTACTAATGGTTCACACGAGTGCTCCTAGGTGATTTTTCTGAAGCAGACCAGAGGGTTGTCAAGTCCAAACTGCTCTGCTGGCAGATAAATGGGAACTGTGGAAAAGAGAGGGGTGGGAGAAAGTGACAGTGAGCAGCCAAGGTGGCTGGTTCGCCACCAGGGCAGATGGTGCTGGGGAGGATGTCTGTCAATGCCCCAACAAAGGAGTAAAATCCAGCTGTCATGCTGACGTAACGAATTCAGCTCAAACACTGCACAATAAAGGATGCAAATGTCTTTTAATCCACCAGCTCTTTTTTGGCTCTAGCATTACCTTACCATGCAACTCTTCCATGTTCTATCTCTAAACCTCCTTTAGTTTCTTGCAAGCTTGGATTAAATACAGACATTTCAGATTAGTGGTCAAAAAAGCTTTGTAAATGCAGAACTAAATGCCCTTCAGATTACTGTAAAAAAACCCAAACATGTTGTACACTGGTTGCATTGCAGAAATAAATAACTGGAAATCCAGGAAGCTGAATGGTAGGAAGCAGATGTAAAAGTTGTACTGGCTAAATGTGAAAGAAAAAAATCAAGACTGTTTGATTTTGCTAGTACTTCCTGTAACTTGGAATGAGGTTTGGGACAGGTAGCTTGACCTGTCAAGCAGTCAGTCTGCCTGCTCACTAAACAGTAACGCTATGGGAGAAAAGGTTTTAAAACAGAATTAACTTAAACTGTGGTTAGAGACCCTTGGACAACATCCATTCAGAGATTTTATTTGAAGAAAGTGAAGTATGGAGTGCCATGAGTATGGATGTTTTTCTCACCCAAGTGACATGTTTTATAAATTGATGAATCTCTTGACTGTATTTTTTAGGAAAAATGAAGATTCCTTTTAAAAATATATTTCCTTGCATTTACATTTTTGCTTAAGAAATTTCTCTTCATGGAGGATTTTGACCTAAATCTGATTTACCTACTACCAATGCAGATGACTGAATAGAGGGCTAAACGCACTAATAGCCACATGTCATTTTCCTTTTTCATTTTCCTATTAGCTGAAACTGAAAAGTTAACATGCAGAACTATTTTCTATGAGGAAAGGTAGAATGTATTTGTCATTCAGCTGATTACATTTTAATTTAAGTAAAAATTGTTGAATTGAGAACTTTTTTTTTTTAAGGAACAGAATAGTCAGATGCCAATTGATTTAGTAAAACTATCTCTAAGATTTCACATACTTGCATCCTGATATTTTGTTTTTCTAACTTGGATTACAGCTTTCTAGCAAATGCATTGTAAAAGAAAATATCTAAGACTAAGAACCGTATTTTTAAAGAACTGTTTTGCCCACACACGCTTTACAACTTACAGCTGTTTTCTATACACATACTGCAAATCTTTATTTTTAAAAACAGTGGTATTTATTTAAGTTGACTGTAGAAGGACAGGAAGAAAATCAGAGGGAGCTTTTCACTGAAGAGGTCAATGCATTGCACAGCTACAGTCTACCAGAAACCTCTGGCACTCCTACTGTGTTGGAAGGTGCTGCACTGACAATGCCAAATACCTCTGGCATTACAAAAGCAGAGAGTGCTCCAGGGTTCTCTGGGATGTACTGTGCGGGTTTTAGAGGGACATTTTACATTTACAGACTTAACAGACGGCGTGTCCTTCTGGGAAAGCCCTATTATGCAGTTGCTAAGCAGCCAAAATCTCACGTGCACACGGCCCATGTGCCGTGCGATACCTGAGCAGAGTGCCTGCATCAGACCTGGGTGTGAGCACACCTCTGCAGGCTCCTGGCACACCGCAGTGCCCCAGAAGGCTACCTCTGGCAGCATGGGACATGCCTGCACCTCACACAGTGCCTTCTGGCAATGCCCATCAACCATTCTAGCCCCTAATTGTACTCGGGGTGGCTCTTCAAGTGCAAAACTGCCTGCCCTATAGTGTCACACCGGTGGCAGGACGCTGGGAATGCCAAAACTATTACATGTCCCCATCTGCTGTGAATGCAGAAGGTGCCAGAAATAGATTCACTCATGATGCTACATAACAGCAGTGCACCAGGCAAGTCACAACTTTGGACCTACACTTGGAGAGAAAAAGGAGTCCTGCCATGGGATGACTCCAGCTCTGACCTAGTCCAGGCTGTTGGCATTTGTCCCTGTTGGGGATGTACCAACACCAAGTACTCCTCGTAGCAGGGTTCTGCAGGAGCTAGTGCAACCCAAAACAGGCTGCCTCTCTTCTTCCCTGTAGGAATCTCATTAATTGGGAAGAGGGGATCATATCCACATTCTCAGACTGTAAAATAGCACGGTACCTTGGTGGACACATCCTTCTGTGAGCTTCCCTGAATTAACTGCCATTTGAATTGTTGCCTACCTTTTAGGAAAAAAAACCCGATCTTCGTTTTAAAAAATTAATACATGGTAATCCTGGGTATCTCATTAATTGCCTCCATTGCTAAAAACATGTGCTTTTTATCTACTCTGAACAGGTCTAAGTTAGAGCCAGGGCATCATATTATACTTTGGCTGTGAGACTGAAGAGCTAGCTATTACCTGATACTTGTTTCTACGAACACCAGAGAAGTACTTGCAAAGTGTGACAAAGTCACCCCTTCAGCTTTATTTTGCTAAGCCAGTCAGATTCATGTCTGACTATCCCACATAAATCATGTTTTCCAGTCCTTTAATATTTCTCATGAACTATTCCCAAACTTGTCATCTTCTTGCTTGAACTGCATGCACCACAACTGGACAGAGACAGCCAGGAGAGCTTCAAGCAGCTTCATACACAAAGGTGATGTCACCTCTGAGGACCTACTGGTCAAATCCTCCACTCCATGATCATATTATCTCTTTGCCCTAATACCAAAGCAGGAGGCTGTACTCAGTTAAAGTGGTATGCTATGCTCTTATAACTTTTAACTGCCACCAATTATGAGAAAAAAAATCATGTTCTGTATAAATGTGCCCCAGACTCATTGTTCCTTCATAAAAAAATCTTTATGCCTACAACCTATTTTCATTTACTTAGATCATGCAATGCAAGTGTCTCTGAAACAGTCATCTGTCATTTAGCACCCACCCCTTCACTCAATAAAACATCTGTTTACAGATGTTTGGATTTGGGTTTCTAAGACTGTGTAGTGTATGATTCAGTTAAACACATGTTAAAATCACACTGAGAGTTATGGCTTTTGCCTATCAGTTTCTACAGAAACCCACAACAATTATATACTATTTCATACCAACTCATGCATAAGAAAGATGTCAGTGGGGCTGTGTGGCCCAGAACGGTGAGAATAAAATGAAGCAAGCTTAAACAGTGACAAGCTAACACAGACAAACAAATACTTTTATGAAATATTTTGCTCACTAATAAGTCATTACTAGTGAGAAAGTTTTAGAGGGTTGGATGTACAAAAGTTTACGTAACAGGAAGACCCATGTTAAAACCTTAGAAAACAATGACGTGTGTATATATGTAAAAGCATGGATTCCATCCTGTTATTGACAGCAACTGCAGGACGAACTACTGGAGCAAAAAAAGTGACACAAAAAATGACCTGTTGTGATGATTTTGGCTGGGATAGAGTTAATTTTCCTCATAGTAGCTATTAGGAGGCAATGTGTTGGATTTGTGCTGGAAACAGCGTTGATAACACAGGGATGTTTTCATTACTGCTCAGCGGTGCTGACCCAGAGCCAAGGCCTTTTCTGCCCCTCACCCCACCCCATCAGTGAGTAGACTGGGGGTGTGCAAGGATTTGGGAGGGGACACAGCCGGGACAGCTGACCCCAACTGACCCAAGGGGTATCCCATACCATATCATGTCATGCTCAGCATTTAAAGCTGAGGGAAGAGGAAGCAGGGAATGTTTGGAGTGATGGTGTTTTCTTCCCAAGTCACTGTTTCATGTGACAGAGCCCTGCTTTCCTGGAGATGGCTGAACACCTGCCTGTCCATGGGAAGTGGTGGATCAGTTTCTTGGTTTGCTTTGCTTGTGTGCTCGGCTTTTGCTTTACTTATTAAACTGTCCTTACCTCAAACCACATGTTTTTCAATTCTCTCCCCCATTCCCCCAAGAGGAAGTGAGTGACTGGCTGTGTGGTGCTTAGTTGCCAGCTGGGACAAAACTATGACAATCTATGGTTTTGTAATCGAAGAATAAATGATCCACATGTAAGGTTCTGACAACAAGTGAATGTCCCTTGAATGAGGGAGTGTCAGTCAAGAGCAGAACCTGCAAAGGCAACATGTGGTCAAAGACCATCTGCTGTGCATGCACACCCGTGAGGGCTCATCACTTGGTCAGCCCTGAAGGGAGGGGGCAGTGAGACCCCTAAGACCCCCACAGCCCACCAACTCATGCTAGAATATTCCTGAGCATTCCTGAACACACACTGTGCATGCTCAGTGGTGACAAAACCCTGCCTATGGAGGGGAGCACGCTGAGTTGTAAAAGGGTTAAACAAAAGTTTTCAGCATGCGGCCGCCACCCAAGGACTGCAACTACAAGCAGAGGACTGCGCTGGAACCTCGGGATGGTGAAATCTTTCTCTGCTCTTCCCCTCCCT
>VWZZ01002858.1:119524-164639 GCA_013399095.1 Psophia crepitans
TTTAGCTGATGTTACCCTCACTTTAGTAGTCTCTTTTCAAGTGCTCAAGCAAAAGGTATATTCTTTTATTAACATTCCACATTACCAAAACTCCCTAGATATTTTGGCTCCTAGTTAGGGTACCAAAATAATGAGCTGTTTATCACTTACAATTTCTTTAAACAACTATTTTAATAAAATATAATTATATTTATATAAATATATATATAAATTATATAATAAATTATATCCAATCAGTTTTCACTCATCTAGTTTTACACCCATCCAGCCATAACGTACTTGCATATTTGATTATAGTATGTGGTATAGTGGAAGAAAAACTGGAATCAGACTTTTAATCCTCTTGACCTGCTGCAAGCTACACTGATGTACAGTTTGTATCTGTTTAATGTGACTTGTTAATGAAGTCACCTTCATAGATTACGCTGAGAACATGCTGTGTCAGTGACGCATTAATAAATGTAGCTGAAAACCAACATTTTTCACAAAATAACTGAAAAATCCTTGACATGAAAATTTGTCTCAGACTATAACCTGATTCTGACACTTGTTCATGAAAAACTAGCTTCCACTTCTCATGGTTTTTTTTGAGTGGGCAACAAAAAGATGAAATGCAAGAAGGAGATAAAACCAATGTGAAAACAGCAAGCTTTGATGTTAGAAACCTGTTTGGTTTTATTTAGGAATAACTGAAATCCCCACTCATTCTAAATAGTTTTATCCTTTTTAGTGTTCCAAAGGATTGCTCAAAACTTATTATTTATTTAGCACCATTCATCTTCCAGGTGCTTTAATGACTAGAGCATCACAAATGAGAGACACAAAAACCCCCATAGTATTATCTAGTTCAGCCCCTACCAGTACAGAGTTAGGGCGCTTTTTTTGCACGGCAGTTCTAGTGCTTTCCTGAGTCTAGTTTAAATATAATTAAGGTATAAAATCAATCTTGAGTTATCCTATTTTTATCAAATGCCCCAAAAGAAGGAAAAGTATATAGTTAAGATAAAGTCTGTTGAGAAAAAAGAAATCAGAATCTAACAAGTATTGCAATTTGAAAAGAACACTTTATATATGCTTTATTCAGGCACTGTCTGAATACTCCGATTCCTCACAGTGAGAGGTGGAGGGATATTGCATCTTAGAAGTTTTGCACTGAAAGTTATAAAGCCATACAGGTTGCTTTCCTGCCGTGGTTCTTTGCTATTTCCTTGCCTTAAAGAATGAAGCAAAAACATTACTTTTAGAATGACTTTACTGATGTTGCTTCAACTTCCTTTTATGTACAGTTTAATTCTCAAGAAGATGTGATCAAAATAAGAACAGCAAATGGGCTTTAAATGACATCATTCACTCCAGTGGTGAAATGTCTCATGTGTTATATAGACTTCATGGATTTAGACTGGATTTGCATTTGTTCTGGTTTTCATTTCTAAATTCATTATTATTGCTCCTCACAAAATACATATAAAGGTTTTCTTAAAAGAAATATGGTTTATAAAGGGTTTTAAAAGACAGAATGGTTGAGGACTGATTAGATTAAGTCAGGAAACCCTTCCAGGCATGCAAGGGTACGAGTAAAATTGTACAGAGAGCTGTGAGCAGAGGAGGACCCTGGAGGACATTTCTGGAGAGAATGAATTATTCCTTCTCCTTCCAGACTGATATTCTCCATTCTGCTTAAATGGTGATGCACCACAATGATGTTTTACAGAAAAAGACATGAGAGAATATAAGTTGTGTGGAGACAACCACTAGTCTCTCAAGTCTGTTGCCTTCAATATTCCCTTCAAAACTCTAGTCAGATTTTTAAAAAAAACAGTAATTAAGATCACGGATCGTTCAGGCTGCTTTTGAAGCATCATGTGTAACTCTTTATTTATAATGGAAGTTAAGGATTTCATTAATTCTGTTTTGCATCGTTATACCTTCCTCTGAAGTTGTCTTTCCGCAAGTCAGACAAAGTGACACTAGTGTCCCATGCACTGAAATAAAAAGTGGTTTCTGTAGCAACAATATTGACACAAAAACTCTTATGATTTTTGCTCTCACTCCTGTGTTTTCTTAATGGCTTAAATAATCCAAATAATGGAGAAAAGCAACATGCATCTGATCTTAATGAACTGTAATGGCAAGAGACAGCATGAAAGCAAGCAAAGGTGACTGTGCTATTTATAAACTAGTGGATCAGATGACTCAGATTCACTAACATTTGGAATTATTCATATTATTTTCACTGAGTCATTTAAGGAGATACTTTATTGTGTCAGGCTGTGTGCAAAATATTCTTAAACTTAATTTTTACCAGCAGTTTGATCTGATAACTATAATATACCGGAGACTGGGGAGCACAGGTTATACATTCAATACCACTAAGAGATGGGGGAAAAGCAGCAGTGAATTAGAACGGAGTGACCATTTGGATCCAGTGCTCTGAAGAAGGCTCAGAAAATTGTAATTGTTTGGATGGACTGTTATCAGTCTGTTTTTGTCATTTAGCATTCACACCATCTTTTCAGCATTTAAAGTTACAGATTAGTGTCACCCTTTAGAAGATGCTTCATCCTGTACAGCTATATGCATCACTGGTATAAGTACAGGTGATGAGGATCATTTCTTCCTCATATTACTGTGGGAACAACGTACGATACTGGGGATCCTAGCAGTGGATGTGGTCTTCACTGCTACTTTTACATCAACCTGTTTTTCACCATTGTTTCTGAGAACACCCATCTAAAGAACAAAATAATTTGTGTAAAGGAAACCCTCTCAAACTCCAGCCATGACTGACTAACAAAGTTAACTCCAGATTTTGGCTACTAGGTGCTGTATAAAATGAAGACCACAAGGTTACCAGTTATAGAAACTGGAAACAGTGGGCTACAATAAAGTAGAAAACACAGCACTCCCAAATCTTCCATAGTTTAATTCTACAATTGCGAGCTAGAGGCATTTGACACACAGCCAAATTCTTGTCTGAGATTTTATGTGATAAGCAATGTGTAATTAACAAAAGTCTTTGCTGGTTCTTCTGGGACTGAGAGAACATCTAACTATCATTAGCATTCACTGGATGCCAAGACCAAATGTATAAATATTACATTACTCAAACATGAATACAAATGAAAAATGGAGTATGTGAAACTAGAGCAGTCAGAAATGAGGAAAAAAAAAAGATTAAATTTCTGCAATAGAAAGTTCATTGTTAGCAATAACAGAGGCTGATACTGAATTTTGTAACTTCAGTCCATTTCATTGGGTGGGACTGGGGAATCGATAACAACACCTGAATTTAGGTATCTACCTTTAATGTATAAACTCCCAGAATATACAGTGGAGATCAGGATTATAATCCAGCTGACCAGGCGCAAGCGGCCTCTGCAGCTTTGGACTCAGTAAGATACTTTGGACATTCACACAGGGCTGGAAGATTTGAAACATCCCTACAGGAGACATGTGCCCTTGTGGAACAGCAGCTGAAAGTCCAGTGAGATATATAAGGTCTGCATATATATTAGCATTTCAGTTTGGATCAGAAGTGCACATTTGATGCGGCCCCTCATTGCTCCTATTTACCGTGCACCATTGTGCATGTGAAGCCATCTCAGGGAACACTAACTGTACTCCTTTCTGATGAAACTAACACAGAAGATGTTCTTTGTCCACCAAAGTGCATTGAATCTACAGGACTAGAATTGAGTATGACCGGCAGGACGTACGCAGTGCTGACACCAGGACAAGTGCACATATGTATGTCTCTTCACAGATCTGCTCCTACATTACCATGCTACCTGCTAGTGGAAAGATAGTTCAGTATGATACTAAACACCTTTGCCTAAGCAACTGAATTCTCTGGAGATATTCAAAACCCTCCTGGACACGATCCTGTGCAACATGCTCTAGGCGATCATAATCTAGCAGGGGGGTCAGACTAGATATCCCAAGAGGTCTCCAGAGGTCCCTTCCAACCCCGACCAATTTGTGAATCTGTGTATTTGCCTGGACTGACACTGTCTGCGGTGGTGAGGGAATGATTAGGTTCAGCCTGAAGTTGACATCTAGTGGCTGATCTGCTGAATCCCTCTCCTGGCTCCCTTTGGATAATTAACTGGGTATCATTAACTGTGAGCAGTAAGACATCAGACTGTAGTCTAGACAAGCGTCTTAGCACTGAACTGGCTCCCGCCCTTTGTGTCAGCATCACAAAATCTTTTTGGGACAATAGTTTTGTTATGATTCTCAGCAAAGATAACCAGAAACTATAGTCTTCCTAGACACATGCTCTGTTGGCAAAGCTTGAAATGGTGAGGGTAATCTTGGATATCTGGTAGGTAAACAGAACCCTTTGATGTTCTCATCTATACATCCAATAGCCTTCAGAAGTTCTACACTAAATATTGAAGGAAAACTTAAGCAAAACATCAAGTACCACTGAAATGTTTAATTAAAGGAGAACAAATTGCAGCTAATATACAAACAAGACATAGTGGCAGGGTAGTGCCTATGAAGAACAAATTTCTGTTATTTGTAGCCAGATGTTAGGTTCTGCTGGGATTTTTCATTTTAGCTTAAAATAAGGATTTAAATTCATAACACTAATTGAAAGCTACTCAGATCTTGCATAAAATATAAGTAAACAATACTTATTCACCATGTGATACTGAGATGAGCCTTGTAAAATAAACAAATAAAAAAAAGCATTTTTTATCAAAATTACAGATGGAGAAGATTTATTTTGTTCTTAAAGCTGGGTTCCAGAAACACTTGGGATAATAATTCCCCAAAATGATTTTCTCAGTCTGTACTTTAGTTTACTTTTGAATTCCTAACTGAGAAATTATCTGCTGCTTCTTTTCCAAAAGACTGTATACTCCAAAGACTTTTGCTGTCAGAAATTAACTCTGAGAGCTAGATGAAATACTTCCTTTTTAAATTTAATCTGGCTATTCTACTGATACTGCTCACAACATCCTAAATAACGTCTCTTCCTTGCTGACATTTACACGTTTCAAATATTTGAAAGTGTGTTTTGCAATCACTTTTTCATCATAGGTGTACAGAACATTTAAACTTTTCATTATGCTGGTCTCTCTGGACTCAATTAAAAATTAAATTGAATAAATTCGTAAATACTCTGAGTAATCCACACTGCTTATAGTTTATTCCTTTCTCTGGATTTGCTTCCCAGATAATATTGTAAACCTTAATTTCAATGAAACTTTTAATGGCATTCAACAGAAAATTTAATTCACCTTGGCACTACTAAGATTTTCACCACAAGTATTTTCAATCAATCATCTTAAGCACTGGTCATTTTTACCCTAAAGTAGCTGGATTCAAAAGTTAGGATAAATCTTCAGAAATTATGTCATTACTTAGTTAATGTTAGTTAGTTAATGCTGAGATAATTGATGACAAAACCGCTTAACACCAGAGACGTGACTCCTAATACAGGATCCTGAGTTTTGACAGGCTCCTGCAATAATAGAAAACTGTAGATATGAAAGTGTATGAGAAAATTTCCACTGGATTTTATAAGCCCCATGAAGTGTTTGTTGTAGACAGTAAAGACTGTGTCCTAAGCACTTGTGGATTTTTTTCCCCCACTATACCTATAGTCCATATTCATGTGAAGTAAAAAAAAAACCACCACAACAATATGGTTATAAAGATGTGTCTTTTCATTGTACAGTTTCTCAAATTTCCTTGTTCTTACCACTTAAGCACTTTGTGTGGATAACTAGTTTGTGTATGAATTCATTTCAAGGATTATCAAAATTCTGAGCTATGACTAGTGATTTGATTTGAACAGAGAGGTCATGTGTTCTGGGTTATAACAGGAATAATAATACAAAATCCTAAATGGAGGACAATCGTGAAACAGCATATTTATGGAAATACTGCAAGAAATATTCACGTTGATTGTTGGTGTATCTGCTGAGATTCATACAGCCAGAACATAGAATAAGCTGTAAGAAAATCAGTAAAATGAGAGTACAAACAAGTAGTGTACTAGAGTGAAGGGATATTTCTGTTCCCAAAGTAACAACCACTGAAATAGATGTCATATTATTTACTGTATTTTCACTTCTTAACATCATTTATTTCAAACCCACAGACTAAATAGCATGCATTAAGATAATTTTTTATAAATATCGGTGAAAGTATAATTTTAAGTGATAACGGAACACAAATCATCATCTTCTGATTTAGGTTTTCCAGATTCATTAACTGACCTGGATGAGTACATCATACTTCAGATTTGGATAGCATGGTGATTTTTGTAAGTGTCTGTAAGATGGGAAAATAAAAGCTATAATATCCAAACCCCAAACATCTAAATCCATCTCATCAGCAATTTTCACATTTAACTACTTTCTTAGCCATATGATAGCCATTACCTACTGACAATAAAATGCTTGTAGTCATATATTTTTTACATTATTTCACAGAGACTGCATTCAGGTTTATTTCTCAAATCTGTAAGTTAACTAATATTTTACATTTCAACACTCATAGTGTCATTATATGTTCACCAAGTATACACTCCATGATCTGATTTCTAAACACTCAATCCATTCCTTTTTGAAATGTACAGCTTAAGTGTGGGGTACTGTGAAGAAGTAAGCATTGATTTTGGAATGAATATTTTAAACATATATAGAATAAATTTGAATTATCTTATGATTCTTTTAAAGTTTTTTATAGAATGTATTGGTGAAATGAGATGTGATAACTTTGCCCCAGTAATAAGATAACTAGAAATAGACACTTTCCATTAATGACTGTAGCTGCTCCAGTATGAGACACACTTGGGAAGCCTTATTACACTGGTGATGCAATTGCACCTTATGACTCAAACATTAAGCTGTCTCCTGAATGAGACTCCTGTGAATCTCCTGAGAACCAAATCCCAGTTGCCCACTCAGTTGCCCAGTTGTGCTTGCTAACACTAATTTTCTTTGCAGACTCCTAAAAGGCATTGTTTTAAAAAACAGGTCTTTGGTTCTTTAACTATGGTATACATAGTTAGTTAATTAGCCAGAATTTGAATGAGTTTACTGAATTAAGAAATAGTGACTATGAAATTATGAATGGCAATACATAATTTTTTCTAGCTTTAGATGTTGTACTCTAGATGATAAAATATTCAAGAACTATTCTTCTTAATTATCCAAACCACAGCAGATGCTCCTATACCCTCCTCTGAAGAGGCAGAGGAACATCACCCACACTTTAAATTTTTTCCTTATTGTGAAATGTCTGAGGACTAATCAGATTTTTTTGTCACAGTAAACTTCATTGGGAGTGTGAAAAAATCTTCCTTAAACCCCCCTCAATTAGCATGACTGCATTAGCAAAAGCCCCAGACTGGACATATTTATACTAGCAAAGAATGTCTTTTGTTGGGATGGTTTATCTTATTCAAGGATCCAGTGGGAGTTCTGTCCTTGTAAAACCTCTTTTGCTAACATAGGCTACATCTTCTCAAGAATGTTTGGCTGATTTGAATACATCAGTAAATATGCTTTAGTATAAGAACTCTTTAATTCAATAAACAATAAAACAATTAAAGTCTTCATGCTTTTACTGTATAAATTAATTACAATTAAGTTATACAGTAATTGTGATTAATGATAGCAAAATATTACCTCATATTCAACCAAAGTATTAATCAAACTCCTGACATTTTCAAAAGTATTGTCTGTATCTCAGAAGTCAGTGTTCATTCAGATATGTTATTTGTTACCTTGTTACCTTTATGAGAAGGCTTTTCTAATATCAAAAGTCTTCTCTAGACCTTTTGGAACCTTCCAGGTTATGTCTATACATCCCTCCTTCTGTATCTTTCCTTTCTTTACTCCCTTGTTTGCCTTTCATTCTGCTGTTGTCATTTTAGCTATTTAAAAAATTATGCTGTTTGGGGGAAAAAAGAAACATGTTTTCCTACTAGGGCCTGGAACCTAAATGAATTGCCTTGGAGAGCAGGAGACAAAGTGCTCAGAAATGGTTCCCTTTTCACACATATGTTTCAAATCTCTTTTTATTGCTGTGCTTTAGAAGCAATGTTATCTCAGTCTCATTGATGTCTATTTTACTGAACTTATTGCTATCTTAGTTCATTGCAGCTGCAATCCTTGCTCTCCAATTATATGTGAAAGATACTCATTTTCAGTTAGTTACTCATGGTTCATGTGGGACTGTTCAGTAATATATCTGTTGTGTAAAAATATATCTTAAACACAGATCTTCAAAAAAGCTCATAAGTTACCTAGAGGAAAAGATATCACTGCAGAAGTACCAGAACAGATTGAAAATTGCAGAGTCTAGAAAGTACACATACTAACAGAAGCAAGACAAAATACGTCTCATTAAAAAGTATGAAATAATCAATGAACTGGTGAAAACTGGAATATTTGAAGATCATTATGAGCTATTGATTGCATTTATTAAGAAGTAATTTCCATGAAAGTAAAACCATTACCTTTTGAGAAATAAGTTCCTTGGGGATTTAAGAGGTTTAGTCCTTATGGTTCTTTATAAAGCACCATTGAAGCTCTTCAGTTGAAAGTATGCTAGGGAAACTTAAAAGTCGCAAAGGGGTACTTTGTACCAGCAAGCGTGACCCTGAGGAACTAATTAAATAAACAGGTAAGAAAGCTCCTCCAGGAATGACTTATATTTGCTGCAAGGAAGACAAGAACAGGAATGTGTCAAAGAAGGAGCCACAAGTCAGTGAAGTTGTGCAGGAAAAAGATAGAGTCAGCAAAGGACAAAATGAAGTAATTCTAGCCAAGAGAGAGTAGGGACATATGCAGTACTTGATTTGACTTGCAAATACAATATATCAGGGGAAAAATACTGGCATAAAGAGAAGTTATTAATAAGTAATGATAGCTGGTATCCAAGCCTTGCTAGAGGTACAAGGAGGGCCTGGTGTGCAGCATGAAGCTCCCAGCCTGCCTCCGTGGGCAGGGCGTGCCTTCTCTGGCCTTTTTGGAGGGGAAGAAGGGTGGTCTTGCTACAAGATCCCATTCCTCTGAGTAGCAGGCCTCGGGTGAAGAGGCTGGTGGGATCCAGGCACCTTTTACTCGATCTTCCTCTGTGTCACAGAACACGAGGCTTTTCTAAATGAATTCTAATGTGGAACAAAGAACAGATGGGTTAGATTTCTGTGCATTTGTTTTCTGAAATAAAAAAATCATTACTTGCTGCTGTAGTAAGAATAGTCCAGATTAACTTTTTTCCTACCTTATATTTTCTACGTCATTTCCAGTCACCCTACATAAATTTGCGGTACCTCAAAGTTTTGGTTTCTTCCAGACTAAACATCCTGCAATTTCCCATCACTCCAAAAGGATATTTAATTCTAATATCACCTTACTCCCCCTAATTTAATTTGCAAAAAATCTTTTTTTTTGAGTCCTTTCATTTACTTATTCAGCTTGATTCTTCTTCTCCCTTCCTGTGATGCTTTGTGATAAGGTCCCAGGTTACATATGGCAAACCCATTTGTATGCTAGTGAAGAGAGTATAAAGCAGTGAAACTGGTGGAGAAAAGACAGTGAGCACTGACTGGAAGAGCTGCAGTGAAGCGACATGTTGATAATTTACACCTCAGCTCCAGAATTCAGAGCATCTCAGTGCCAAAAACAAGTAAAAAAAAAAAAGCATAAAAAAGCATATCAGAAAGAATAACATCAGAATATATGCACTGATTCTAGGAATAGTTAGAAAGTGTTTAAGAAGAGTTCAGTAATAGACTCAAAAAATTACAAGTCAGAATGCAGGGTGGGAGGAATCAGGAAAGAATACAATCATTACCTCTTTTCGGAGGGTCAAACCCAGATTAAGAAGAAAAGTTATTTAAGATGGCCTCAGTGGATTGATGCTGTGCAAAATGAAAACTCGAGCCAAGTATCAGGAAGCATTTTCTCTCTGTTAGGACGTTACATTACAGAGCTGTTTCCCAAGGGAGGTGGTGCAGGGAGCTTCACTATATGAGTCACTCAAAATTAGACTGAAACAAAGCACCTGCATATACCGCAGGCAACATAGCTTCGTTGGCAGACAGACAACCTCAGTGACCTGACAAGTCTTAACCAGCTCTCCTTTCTATCATTCCATTTAATTTTAGTCTGTTCATATCAAGGAAAATGAGAAAAAAATAGCATTCTGTGAAGCACTTGTATTCATTTCCTCAAATGACTGATTACAAATGAAAAATATGTAAATATGTAAATTAACATAAATATTCAGACATCTGATAGGTAAAACTAATGATTAACTGAAGTATTGTCTGATGTGTGGTTATTTAGGAAGTTGTTTTAAAGCATTCCCCTTCTCCCCTTACTGAAATGACGAATTTTCCTTGCCAGAAGGTGAGCCAGCCGGGGGTAATCAAATAAATAAACAAGATTTAGTTATACCTGGAATGATTATGGTTAAAGCATTTATTTTTGGACTCCTACTGCTTGAAATATCTAACTTTGCAGACACTCCTTGAGGAACGCCAAAGCAAAAATGGTAGCAGCAGAAAGGAAGATATTGCCAGTAGAAACCATTTGTGTCTGAGCAGCAAGACATCCTAAATTTGCTCTCCTGAGTTTTACAGCATGTGCTTCAGAGGACTGAATACCTCATTTGCTTTTCCTTTAATTCTAGCTTAACAGAGAAAGGAGATTTGGCATGAAGTTTTCGGGGAGTTTACAGGAAAAGGACACAGGAAACAAGTTGATAATTGGTTCTTAATCCACTCCTGCTATTGAAATTCACTCTTTATTATGCTTTACAGTTATTATCCATGACTGACAAAAGGAATTAACATACCTGTAATTATATGTTGCAGAATGTGGGGGCAAAAAGTAGAATGGCAAAGAAGAGTTCAGTGACCTCAAAACAGGGAGAACAGGTAGCCTCCATTGTAGAAAACCAGTGTGTGACCTCTTGGACTAGTAGTGAGGATATTTAATGCATTTACAAAATTCTGTGTTTGAAGAATAGTGAATAAAATATCAATATTTAGGAAAGAGGGGAAAATATCCAAGAACACACTAACCCATTATTCTGACCTCAAAACTATGCAAGGCTTTAAAACACACTTTGAAGAAGTGACACAGTAACCTGATCTTTCTTGAGAGTTTGAGAGTGCACTGTCCCATTGTCTAGTTCATTAATGGAGATGTTTAAGGAACAGCATTGGACCCAGTATCAACCCCTGGGATACACCACTGGTGGGTCACCTACAACTTGACTTTATACCATGGATCACAATCCTCTAGATCTGGCCGTTCAGCCAGTTTCCCATCCACCTCACTGTTCTCTTATCAATCCATATTTTGTTAGCTTGTCTGTGAGAGTGTTGTTGGAAACAGTGTCAAAAGTCTTACTAAAGCCCGAGTAGAAAACGTCCACTGGCTTCTCCCCATTCACAAATCTAGTCACTAGATGATCTGAAGAGGCCCCTTCCAACCTAAACGGTTCAGTAAGTCTGTGATCTTGAGGATGACCGTGTCCTAGTCTGTGCCAGACAAGAAGAGTAGACAGATTGTGGCAATCTGTCAGATAACAGATAGCCACTGTAATGTCAAAGCGATTGGCACTGAGTAATATCAGGTTTACTGACATGAGTAAACCAGGAACCTGACCCTGACCTGTCAGACTTCTTTTGCAGTCCCAGGGAATTTTAGAGCTCACTTCCTCCAAATTTATGCTCATCACAGCTACTAATGAAAATGGTAGCTTGTTTCTGTATCTGTACCCAGCAGATTAAAACATTGATGCATTTCACTGTCCTCTGTTTGAAGAGGCATCAGCCCTGGAGTGCAGTCTCTGTTCTGTTAAGGACCTCTTCTGGGATGTTAAACAGGTATTTAGCTATACAAGAGTGTTCACCTCATGTACTTAACTCCTTAAGCATGTGCCCTGTAATTTAGTGCACCCAAAGTTAAGAACTGAAATTCTCAATATAGAGAACAGAATGCCTCTAGGGGGTGATTAAGAGCATTAAGTTAAATACTTAACATTACATAGCGTGAATAACCTCTCAATCACATGCTGTTTTTCCTGGTGAATTCCTGACTCATTCACACTATGAAAATGTACAGAATGAAAAAGCTCAGTGAGAAAGATGGGTATTTAATATTTATTTTCATCTGAATGCTATGTGTCTTCATAACAGATAACACGTAAATTTTGCTGCTGACGAAGTAGAGGTGCTGTGGAGAATTCTTTTATTCCCTAATCAAAAAGCCACAAATTAAGCATTGAAAGTAGCCGGTTTGTTTTGCCTTCTTTTGCCTTGATGACTTATGTGGAATAGCACTTCTGAAAGTAATGCTGTCTCACAAACCAATGTATTACTACTGAGCACCCTCAGAATGAACAGTAGAAAGAATGAGATAAAGCAGCAAGGAAAGTAAATATTCTGTAAATTGCAGTTCAGCTGCATGAAGACCACTATAAAAATATATCACGACAGTTTGCTCAACAATTTTTTACAAATAAAGATTTTACTGAGTAGTTGAAAAGTTGTGGTAGTGTTGAAAAAGGTGGAAACTGCAACCTGTAATTAAACAAAAAAATTAACCCCCCTCACCTCCTCCCAGTTTTTATATACATTAACAGTATTCTGTAAACACAATGCATTTCTAAGGGGAAAAACCTGCCTTGACAATTGTAGTGTCTATGCAATACAGGTTTCTTCCTGAATGCTGCTTATCTAATTGGATTGCCACGTTTCAATAAAAGGGTCTCCTGAGTTCATACTAGCTGTCACCAGTGGAACATAAAAATCAGTCTCTGTACAAGCCATGTGCCATGAAGGTAAACACTCCAAACACACACTTTATATCCATAAAATGAGAGGCTGATGAAACATTCAAAAGCCAGAATGATTTTCCTAAGACATCAACCTTTAATCTTATGCTAGGAGTCACTTTCTTTTTTCTTGCATGTGACTTTCACTGACAGAATCACTAGTACCAAAAGTCAAAATCAGTTTAGGATGCAGTAAATTACTTGTAATTGATAAAACCAAAAAAGCATGAAGAATTTAGGTAGGGACTGCTTAAAGCCCAGAAGGTCACAGATGCAGGTTCTGCTCCAGCTGGTTCAACGTAGAAGTTAACACCAACTTTTCACCTCACAGCCCCTAAAAAAATTCTTTCTCTGCTTCTCTAAGCTTGCACTAAAGAGTGAGACAAGAGGGTTACTAAGCCACAGTCAGCGTAGCCTCCTAAAACACCTTCTGTTGACTGTGTTCCTGTTAGAGGTTTCTACTTGACCCTTAAGTATAATTCCAGTAAGTAAAAGGCAACAGCCACATCCCTCCTATGGATGGCAAAACAAGATCTTTGCTTTACCCTAATCAGCTAAGTGTACTCCCTTCATCTCTAGGCTCTTCCATTAGCTAAAACAACCCACCCTGACACTGCTGGTAAAACCTCAACATGGGGCTTGCAATGAAGTAGTAAAGGCTAGGGACAGATACTGCAAAACACTGCCAGGTAAGGTTGTGAAGGAATTTGTTAATTAGTGCTATAGAGGGGATTCATTTGGTTTGCTTCCTTTCTCTTTCCAGCTAAATTTCACCACTGAGCATTTAATCATGCACATCTTCATACCATCTGTCTCCTTTCATATTTTTATAGCTGAATCAGTCAGAGTTTTAATTTGAATTTTCATCGATCAAGAGATTTTTATCCCGTCTCAGACAGAGAAGCAGAGGTTTTCCAAAGATAATAACAGTTTCAGTAGCCTACAGGAGATTTTAATTCTATTTCTTTTAGCTGTAGAGTTTTTATGCTCAGTAGACTAGTATCCAAATACAGCTGGGAAAATATGACGATGAAACCTGTGCTAGGGATTACCAACACAACTACTTGCAAGCAAAATCTCCACTGGGAGGTTAGACAGAATTTTTCCCAAAGGACTCTCAATTATGAAGTTACCACAGCCAGCGGCTTTTGGTTAGGTCTAACTCATAAATCAAACCTCTGCCTGACATATCCCAAGTGTCAGCTTGGTGGGGAGGATACCACTTCCCTTGGCACACTGTCCACCTTTAGCAAGTGAAGAACTCCTTGAAACGGTAGTGGCACAGGATCTGCTCCACAGCTTGTGACCTCTGCCGTGGCCTCTCTGACAGGGCTCACACGTAGTGGGCAAGGGAGGAGTAAATACTTGCGACTTCCTCCTTGCCTCTCTATGAAGGTATTACAAAACTTTATCATAGAAAGCTGTTAATGGGTTATTCTGTGATAGTAAGCAGCCTGTGCAGCTTACTACAATATATAAAAGGTAAACTAGCTTGCTTTAAAATAACTCTTTTGGGGTTATTATGAACTAGACTGAATATAATTCTCTTTAACAGAATGTGTTAAAAATGCTGACAATAATATTGTTCCATACTAGAAGCTGTACTTTAAAGTTTTTCAGGTGGGAACTAACTGTCCTAGTGAAGCTTTAAGCTGTGAAATGATTTAGCTTCTCCATTTGTATGTGGTTAAACTGATACAACATATTCCTTGTTAAACTGGGCAAGAAGGCAACTGTGAGCTACACTGTTCCCAGATCTTCCCAGCTGATGGGACCTTCCACCTCCTTAGAGTGAGATGACACTGCACTTCCAGTCATAAAAGCCATTCAATCATCACTGTATTTCCCTGTTTTTTGAGCACTCTTGTTTGTTTACAACTCTTGGCTAATTTGCTCATTGCAGTACCCACCTCTTTTCCCTTCCTCACGTACTTTCTGTGCTGTCTCCAACTTCCCACCTGCGTAACTCCTCACTCTACTCAGCATTTGCTGTCACCTTTCTTGTTCTTGCTGGCACCAGCGCTTAAAAAATCTTGTTGGATCTCCCTGTTGCTCCTGATATGTCCTTGGGAAGAATTATTTATATCCACACTATGACATCACTGATTTTATCATTTCACAGAATCACAGAACGACTGAGGTTGGAAGGGACCTCCAGAGACCAGCTCATCAACCTCCACTGCTCAAGTGGGATCACCTGGAGCAGGTTGCCCAGGCCCGTGTCCAGACAGCTTTTGAATATCTCCGAGGATGGAGACTCCGCAACCTCTCTGGGTATCCTGTGTCAGTGCTTGATCACCCTCTCAGTAAAAAAAATGTTTTCTGATATTTAGATGGAACCTGCATTTCTGTTTGGACCCCTTGACTCTTCAATACCTCTTTTTACCTCTTTCACACCATTTTCATACTTCTCTGTAAGTGTTCCTATGTACAGTCATGACAGCAACCAAATTGCTGGTCCATGGACACCCACAGCTTGACATGCTGCTACAGTTGTCGCTTTTTCTTGTGCTCCCCTTACTGACGGCTTTCATCTATTGCCTTTCATTTCATGCTGCAAGTGTAAATTCCTGAAGGTAAAGGGCTCATTCTTTTTTTTCCTCTTCCTTATTCTGCAGCACCTAGCCAATATCTTGGTTCCTGGTCTATGCCTGGGGCTCCGTGACATGCAGACGCAAAGAGCATCAAGAAATAAGGCCAGCTTAGTTCTTTCCTTTAAGGCTTCCATAACTGCTACGCTTATTAGGGGAGAGCATTCATATGTACAGAACACAAAAGAAGGAGGAAGACCCTGCAAATGTGTCTATCCAAGGACAGAAAGGACAATAAGGGTATTTGACAGGATTCCCTGGCATCAATTTGAAAGTTCATTATTCTTAACAGGCGCATCACTATGTAACTCAGAAAGACTTAAACATTTTTATTTGTTATTGTAGATATTTCTCCTGGAGTCCACAATTCAGTGATGGAGTATGTATCACAGAGTCACAGAATCGTAGAGGTTGGAAGGGACCTCGAAAGATCATCTAGTCCAACCCCCCTGCCAAGGCAGGACCACCTAGAGCACATCACTCAGGAACGTGTCCAGTCGGGTTTTGAATGTCTCCAGAGAAGGAGACTCCACAACCTCTCTGGGCAGCCTGTTCCAGTGCTCTGTCACCCTCACAGTGAAAAAGTTTTCCCTTATATTAACGCGGAACTTCCTATGGTCCAGCTTGGACCCATTGCCCCTTGTCCTATCGCTTAATGAGACCGAGAAGAGCTTGGCTCCGTCTTCCTGACACTCACCCTTAACATATTTATAAACATTGATGAGGTCCCCTCTCAGCCTCCTCTTCTCCAAGCTAAAGAGACCCAGCTCCCTCAGCCTTTCCTCATAAGGGAGATGTTCCACTCCCTTAATCATCTTTGTGGCTCTGCGCTGGACTCTCTCTAGCAGTTCCCTATCCTTCTTGAGCTGAGGGGCCCAGAACTGGATCCAATACTCCAGATGCGGCCTCACCAAGGCAGAATAGAGGGGGAGGAGGACCTCACTCGACCTACTGACCACACCCCTTCTAATACACCCCAGGATGCCATTGGCCTTATATAATTTGGGGGTGAACTAAGATCAAAGCAAGATTTTTTACCTTTGCATTCCTCTGATCTTCATCTGCCTTGAGGAAGCTCTAAACTAGGTCAGATATCAACATGCTGTGGTCATAGCTAAGTCTCATCCTGTCTCTTCCTGGTGATGGCAGAGGGAACTTAGACTTACAGTTAAATGAGTCTGGAAAGAGAAATCTAAATTCTGAAAGTTTTCAGATGCTGCGGCACATCTCCTGCACCAGTTTCAGTGCTGGTGCATTCAATATATTATATTTTCCTCATGCTGCCATAGGTTTCTTTCACATCAGTAGGATCTTTTAAGGCTTATACTATGGTGCTGGCTTGTATTTTCCCTGTATGCATGACACAAAATAACTGTAGCTGTAGGTCATCAATGGGGCTATTATATTTCATTCTCTACCAACATATATGACCTTGATTTCTCATTGTACCTCCTTTACTTTTACAAGAAATACAAGGAAAGGGTTCCACTGGCCAAAAAACCCTGTGGATCTATTTATTTTCATTTACACAAGGTCAAACATAGAGGAATTATGTTTGAAAACAGTATAAACCCAATATACAGATTTCCCTACATGCAAAAGGTTTTGCTTGTTTGTTTTTAATATCTTTAGGTAATTTTATTTTGTTTTGTTTTAAAACAGAAACTGCCTTCCTTTGAAACACTTCTTTTAGTGCTTGGGTTTTGTTGGTCTTTTATCTTGTTTTAATTAACTCACTTGGGAAGTAATGTAACACTATTGCAGAAAAAGCTGTATCAGTAGCTGAATCCTTCTTTTCAATTAACCATACAAATCCAGGCCCTCTTCCCACACTTGCACTGCATTATTCCACACTTGGCACAATCTACTTCTCTCAATGTCCTTCATTATTTTAAGGTCATCTTGATAGGAAACAGCCCATTCCCTTGATTTGTGCCAGCAGGCAGCAAGATGCACGCTTTGGTTCAGCTGTCTGGAGTCCGCCATAGCAGCCATGACCAGGGTTGCATGCAGTACTGCAAAGACCTAGAATACCTCGTTTATGAAACAGATTAATCAAAGTAAGATTTCAAAAAATCAGAACTCCTCCGAAAGCCATAAAAATGAGTCAGTTTATATCTTGCTGCAAAGCAATTTCTGCTGAATGAATAGAAATACAGAAACTACAATCTGAGTCTTGCTAGTGCAGAGAAGCCTTATCCTGGTTTAATGGAACATTGTGCAAACCAGGGAAGACTCTAAGGGTCAGTTTTGCTCCCAAGGAACTCCTACTTATGAGTGTGTCAGGGAGGCAGAAGCACAGACAGGCAATCAAGGAGAAATAGAGAAATGCATTCTTGGTACACAGGGCACAATTATGAAGATCGTAGAACAGCTAGAGCTGAAATTGCTGAAGGACATCAAGGGCAACAGGAAAGGTTTATACAGCCACAGCAGCAATAAAAGGAAGATCGGGAGAACATGGGCCTCCTGACCAATGTGGTAGGTGACCAAGTGATGGAGAGCATGACAAAGGCTACTTCAGCGAAGGACTCAATGTCCTCACTCCCTCAACCTTCACTGGCAAGGTCTGCTGCTCATTCTCAAGCCTTTCAGATCTCTGCTGAGTAGCAAAGGCTGGCAGAGACAGGTACTACTCATGGTATGGAAGGATCAAATTAGGTACTAATTATGTCAGCTGAACATATGCAAGTCCATAGGACTGGATAGGATTCATCTGAAGGTGCTGGAAAGCTGGTTTGATGTTATTTTGGACCATTTTCCACCATACTTGAAAAGCTGTGGTGATTAAGGGAGCAAAGGCTAGAGAAGGCAATTGTTAAAATTATCTCCAAAAAAAGGCAAGAAGGATTTAGGGAAAATACTTTGAAAAAATAATCCTTTGATTCATAGGAAGATATAAATAAGAAAGTATTATGGAAGCTTCAGTATATCTTGTCAGTAGAAAATAAAACTGCTTCAATTTTTTTTTTTGAAAATTCTGAGGTTGACAAAACGGAAAGATTTGTAGCAATGGGGATTTTCTTCATGTGTTTTCTAAGAAGAACCTCCCAAACACTTTTTAGACTGCAGTTTATGGTATTTAGCAGAACACTACTTCCTACAGGAAGATGATAATTTCTTGTCTAAAGCCAAACAATGAGAAATATCACAAATATATAGTATCTAAGAGGATATAAAATCCAGAGGATCTTCATAAAGACATGACATGATAATTGCATGTAAACTGGATATGTTGTAACAAGCATTGTGTCTTTCTAGTAATGTAATAAAAAATGGAGATCTCTGTACCTGAGCAATGTAGATAAACATTTCTCCAGAGCAATGACATGTCGCTATGATTTGTAATTTGAGATGCTAAATTCTTTAACACCTTTTGCAATAACTACAGAAAAGTGTGCCTTATCAGTGTGATAGCCTGACAGCTCAGGGTGTAGAGAGTTTGTCAGTGTTTTTCTAATACAGTCTGCATTTAAACTATAACAGCACAATACAAACTGCAGTTGAAATTCAGTTAGAAACTATCTGAAATGCGCACACTAACTGGTTGTGACCTGTTTTATTGAAAAAACTCCACAGTCAAAACCTAATGTGTCACATAGACAACAATAATAAATACTATACTGAAGTAGACAATACTATACTACAGCCTTTACTCCCTCCACTAGTGCAGGAATATTTCTACTAATTATTACTTTTAAACTTCCTAAGAGATGAAACCTGGATCTTCACCTCTGGAGGTTATTCTAACATTTAAATCACAAGCGTATGAGAAAATTTGTTCCCAATATTAAATCTAAATGTTCATATTTTCCAGATACATCACATTAGCTGTCATTACTTATTTGCCCAGCTTTGAATTATCTTTATTCATCCATTGGGTTCACACATTTTAAATTCTCTGAGCTTCTCAATCATTACTCAACAAAGCTCTATCTGATGAGCTCTCTAAATTTAATCCCTACAGCTCTCCTGGTGATTTGCATTAGTTTTGTCTGGACACTTCAGTTTCTTAATACCTTTCTGCAGTGACTGCACAGAATTGTAAAGAATAGTGCAGGTCTTGGGCTGAGCGAACACACTGTCAACCCAACTCAGAAAAAAACATAAAGGTAAAGGTCATTTCTTCATTTCCCTGCTGCCAAGATCCTCTTGGTGCCGATCTAGTTTTGGTATAAAATAAAATACATTAGCAGTTGTTTCAGTGTCAGTGTCAGTTCACAACCTACTACCGGGACACTCACAGGTCTACAGGGCTGGATGGGATCCACCCGAGTGCTGAGGGAGCTGGTGGAGGAGCTTGCCAAGTCACTTTCCATCCTTTATCAACAGTCATGGTTAGCAAGAGAGGTCCCAGACAATTGGAGGCTTGCCAATGTGACGCCCATCTACAAGAAGGGCCCGAGGACATCCAGACAACTACAGGGCTGTCAGCCTGACCTCGGTGCCGGGGAAGGTTATGGAACAGGTCATCTTTGGTGCACTCACCAAGCGTGTGCAAGACAGTCAGGGGATCAGGCCCAGCCAGCATGGGTTCATGAAAGGCAGGTTCTGCCTGACCAACCTGATCTCCTTCTATGACCTGGTGACCCACCTAGAGGATGAGGTAAAGGCTGTAGATGTTGTATACCTGGACTTTAGAAAAGCCTTCAACACGGTTCCCACAGCATTCTCCTAGAGAAGCTGGTGGCTCATGGTTTAGACAGGTGCACTCTTTGCTGGGTAAAAAACTGTCTGGAAGGTTGAGCCCAGAGAGTAGTTGTGGATGGAGTTACATCCACTTGGCAGCCAGTCACAAGCGGTGTTCCCAGGGTTCAGTCTTATGGCTGGTCTTGTTCAACATCTTTATCAATGATCTAGATGAGGGGATCGAGTTCACCCTCAGTAAGTTTGCAGATCACACTAAATTGCGAGGGAGTGTTGATCTGCTCGAGGGTAGGAAGGGTCTGCAGAGGGATCTAAATAGGCTGGATCCATGAGCTGAGGACAACTGTAGGAGGTTCAACAACGCCAAGGGCTGGGTCCTGCACTGCAGTCACAACAAACCCAGGCAATGCTACAGGCCTGGGGAACAGTGGCTGGAAAGCTGCCTGGCAGAGAAGGACCTGAGGGTGCTGGTTGACAGCCAGCTGAAGGGGAGCCAACAGGGTGCCCAGGTGACCAAGAAAGCCAGCGGCATCCTGGCCTGCATCAGGAATAATGTGGCCAGCAGCAGTAGGGAAGTGATCGTCCCCCTGTACTCGGCACTGGTGAGGCCGCACCTCAAGTGCTGTGTTTGGGGCCCTCACTACAAGCAAGCCATTGAGGTGCTGAAGCGTGTCCAGAGAAGGACAACAAAGCTGGTGAAGGATTTGGAGCACAAGTCTTATGAGGAGTGGCTGAGAGAACTGGGCTTGTTTAGCCTGGAGAAGAGGAGACTCAGGGGAGACCTTATCGCTCTCTACAACTACCTGAAAGGAGGTTGTAGCTAGGTGGGTGTTGGTCAAGCAACAGGTGATAGGACAAGAGGCCTCAAATTGCTCCAGGGGAAGTTTAGGTTGGATATTAGGAAAAATTTCTTCACTGAAAGAGTGGTCAGGCATTGAAACAGGCTCCCCAGAGAGGTGGTGGAGTCACTGTCCCTGGAGTTGTTCAGAAAGTTTGTAGACATGGCACTTCAGGACATTGTCTAGTGGACCTGGTGGTGTTGGTTGACGGTTGGACACAATGATCCTAGAGGTATTTTCCAACCTTAAAGATTCTGTGACTGTATGATTCAGTGAGCCTGTTTAAGCAGAAAGGTTTTCTGGAGGCTCTGGGACCTGGTCCTGCTCTACATCCTGGGAACACCCATGAGCAAAGAAAAGTGTTGTGTGCCTGGGGAGCATACATACATCTGATTTCCTTAATAAAAATATCAGCTGATGTAATTTAAAGCAACTCTGAGCTGACAATCAGTTGCTGCTTGTGGTTGCCATAGAATCTCAACAGAACACGAATTATATGAATTGGATGTCCATGCACACTTCTGGTGAGCTATGCAGCACTAGCCCACAGTATTATGGGTTCTACCAAGCCCTGTGTGACAGTGGCTAGTCTCTGACTTTGTGCCTGACACAACTGGCTAGAAGCAGCACTGCATATTGACTCAGGGAGAGCACCGACCATGACCCTGGGCCGGTCAGAAACACTGCTCTGGCCTCCCAGCACTTTCCTTAGGCAGCTGAGCTGTCTGACAGGCCAGGCAGGGAGTTCAATCTAGCAGCTGACTGCATCACAGCTCAGTCAAGTGCATCCCAATCACAGCCTACTCAGCCCATGCATAAAGTTTATCTATGGCCATCCTCGGTACAACCAACCACTGAGCAGGGGATGTGAGCAGAAAGATGCTCCTGGAGACAGACAGACAATTGCAATGACTGTTGGTTTTGTTTCAGCTGAACCATGTTAGAAGCTGTGGGGATGTCTATTGCTTGCATTCTTGCAGTAGGTTAAAACTGTCTTTAATATTAATGTCTTTATCGTTTCTGAAAGAACAGTATTTTCCTATATAGGGCCTACTGACCTGGGTATCTGTGTGCTTGCCCCAGCCAGCAGCTTGGTTGCAGTGTTACCAGTCTGCTATGAAGGATGGTGACCTGCTGCAGGACACATGTTGAGGAGGGAACTCTCTAACCATCAGCCCTGTTACAGGAAAGGGAGAAGAGCCCAAGGTGCATGAGTGAGAGGACAACAGACTCCTACCCTCACCTGACAGACCTGGCAGCAGGAGGCAAGCAGCATCACTCACAAAACTGTTTTGATGTCACCAGTGTTCTTGTCTCTGGATGCTAGCTAAGATAGAGGCCTGATTTCCTAAGGTAGAAGCAACCACACACCAGGAATACCAATTATTAAAATAATGAGCACTCGTACAGCCTCCAATTCAGAACAGAGAGGAAGGATACATTCTGCCACACTAATCTTCTTTTTAAGCTTTCAGAAAGCTTAAAAAGGACTGTAGAAGTTATGAAAGTCACCCCTTATACTGCAACAATGTAATTTTAAAAAGTAGCTTTTTTCATACAAAAAAGAAATAATATTTACTCAGTTTTGATTCCTTTCTTATTACTTCCCTGAGAAAGTGACAAAAGACTTAAATAAATTTTTAAAAATAAATAAATAAATGTGATGTTTTATGCCTTAAAATGCATTAACAAATGTAGACAGGATTCCTTATACACACTGATATATCCACCGGCATTACATTTCTGAGCTTCTGAGCGTTTGCATTTTTGAGGGCTATGACTCACACTTAGTATTTTAAGAAAGAAAAAAATCATTAGCTCTTTGCATTTCATATTTAATGATGAAACTCCCTCCCCTGATCCAAGGGTAAAGAAGGAAACACACCAAATCCCATAAAATTTTGCTAATATAGAACAGGTACAAGAATGCAATCAGAACATGAAGTCACTGACTGTATTTAAGATTTCTTCTATTTTTTTAACCTGAATGTTAGATATACCCACATTTACGTGTTCTCTGAATATCGTGGTGAGAAGTGAACAACATATTGATATGGGATCTACCACTTTGAGAGGCACTTTCAACTGAAATGTGATTTTGCTATAAAGTACCTCACTTCATTCATCTATGCCCCTGAAAATACTTTCTGCTGTTAAAAGAAATGGCTTCTGAAGGACTACTTCTATTTTTATCTATATATCCCTCACGATGCCTTTGTTTTCCATTTTAAATCAGAATATTTCACTAACTACTGTGCTTAGGTCTTCAGATTTTATTATCTCTATTTTAGCTTTATTTTGATGAATTTCCTTTGTATCCCTCCGCTGTAGAATGCTCAGGATACCCTGCTCATACAAGAACACTGCATGCAGTAAGTAGGGAGAATTTTGAATTCCTTACGATATTTTACATGGAAGATGTGAATCAAAAGTATTGGAATCAAACACCACCTCTTCATAAAACCATTGTCACCACAGTGCAGTAATTAAAAACTCCATTGCCTACATGGAGCAGTCCTTAACTCATATTTTAAATTTACAGATAGTAAAATGAAATGTTAATTGAAAATGCATGAGCTGAACAGAAGGGTTTAGATAATTTTGAAGGTTTTAGGCTAAATTTGGCTTGAGAGATGGAATGAAAGCCTATGCAAAACAATGTCTTTATGGTATGAGGGCTCTCTGCAAGTGAATGGAATCAGAGCACCTCCCAGTGTTGCATATATGCCAGTGTGTGGGAAGAGTCACAGGCAAGACCTCAGCTTCAACCCACCTTCACTTTCCCATGGGAGCTCGTCATAATGGTGACTCAGCTGAAAACATGCAAGCTGACACCTTAAAACTGTTTCTAAAACAACTGTAAGTTTTGTGTCTTCAGATAAACAAGTAATACAGAACACTAAGGTTTTACTAATGGGGTGTATTCAGTCTTTGTTTTAAAGACCGAATAAATACAGAGTTCTGGAATATTAAGGAAATTCCAGCTAACATTCAGTTTTCTGCCAAATAATACTCTATCAGTAAAAAAAAAAAAAAAAAAAGGTCTCCATTTAAGCCCCAAACTTCAGCAGAGCCAAGGGAATTCCATGATCCATGGTTAAATAGCTTCAGTCAGATCTGAATTTTAACCAGTGAATGAATTTGAGATAATTCCAAACAGTCAAACAAATGATAAAAAATGGTGTCTTTTTTTTTTTTACAAAATTAATGGCACAATAACTAAAATGATTGATTTTCATGGGATATTCTCATATTAATAGTAAATAAGATGTCTTTTATAAAACAAGTGTTATGGAGCTCTTCTGAGGCAAACAAAAATTTGATAGAAAAAGAGTTCTACTTTGAACATTATTCATAGCTATACTGGTTGAATTAACTTATTTTCATAATTTTGCCACATCTTTAACAGTTATGAGCAAGCTTTCCTATGCCTGCATTTCTTATAGTGTTCCATACTGCTACAATCCCTCTTGCTTTTGTGTATTTCAAATGCATTTATGTCCTTATGGATTATCAGCAAACATGTTTCTTTTTCTTACAGTGTTTACATACTGAACAATCCTTGTTATTTCTGGTACTGCTGCTGCATATGTTCCTTTTAAAAGGCAGTTCTATATCATAATGATGTCTTACCATAACCTTCAATCATGTGCCTTAGCATATCTGGGTTTTGGAAATAAGATTGAAGATGTTACATTTCCGTTTATGAGCATTGGCATTCTTAACCAATATACATCTCAAGTACATTTTTGGTCTACTGATATGCTGCACTGGCTAAGAAATTTTGCTGCTCTAATAAGGAGACGGGAACAGCCTTTGAAGTCAGTGATCCATGAAGTCTCCATACAAGTTTTGACATATCAAAGAGATGACAATCTACTGAGCCAACCCCCCTATTAAAGAGGTCATAAAATACAGAACTCCCGTGTACACACAGCTTGTCCATTCATCACGGCTCCATTATTTTGCATTTTATAGATTTGCACTTATTGTGCCAATTCAAAGACCATCTATGATCTTTGTTTCCAGACACTGGAAAAGGAATGTGGATTATTTTGCTGGGGCACATCCTCCTGTGCTACATGAGTCTGCATAACAAAGGCAGGTGGCTTTATCTCTGCACAGGAACACTTCCTCCTCTGGTACAGATCTGTGGTTATTTTACCTTGCCCTAATATCTGTGTTTGAAACTTCTGTCTCCAATGAAGTTATCATTTTGGGCCAAATCAGAATTCATTTAATCAGTACAGTAAATTGTAATTCTGCTAAAAAGAAACAAAGTGAAACCTTTGGGATTTAGCTGTGCTATTTTAGAAAGACCTCCAAATAAATGAGTTTGGTGTGCTTCAGGCAAACGCTCCTGCCCCAAATAGCAATGTGTTGGTGGAATTCACTGAAATTTTATTACAAGTTCAAAACTCAATGACAATCTCACTGAAGTTCATATGACTTGGATGGTTAATCTGAGTGAGAGTGGAAGTATTGTATTCTTCTTTCATTCTGCATTGAATAGTGTCACCTAGATTGCCATGAAACTTTATCACAATTAGATTGCAAAATGTGCAGCAACTGTTTCTGTACCTGTCCTGGTTTCAGCTGAGATAGAATTAATTTTACTTCCTAGTAGCTGGTATAGTGCTGTGTTTCAGATTTAGTATGAGAATGATGTTGATAACACACAGATGGTTTTAGTTGTTGCTGGGTAGTTGTAGCATTTACACTAAGTCAAAGACTTTTCAGCTTCTCACACCCTGCCAGGTGCACAAGAACTGGGAGAGCACGGCCAGGGCAGCTGACCCAGGCTGGCCAGAGGTATATTCCCTGCCATGGAACATCATGCTCCACATACAACTGGGGAAGCTAGCTGACAAGCAGATTTGCTGCTCAGAAAGAGGCTGGGCATCAGCTTGCTTTATTTTCCTTTTGCATGTGGTGAGCAATTGCATTTGTGTATCATGTTGTTCTTGTTGTTCTTGTTGTTATTATCTTCTTTTGTCATCTATTAAACTATTTTTATCTCATCCCATGAGGTTTTTTTTTTTTCCATCCTCCCGCCCGTCCATTTGTGGAGTGGGGAGGAGTGAGCAAGTGCTGTGTAGTAGTCAGTTACCGGTTGGGATTAAACCACAACAGTACCATTGTGTATGTTTAAAATAATTGATATCTATAAAGATGGATTGGTCTTTCCATGAGTTGCTCATAAAGGTATAAATATGAAAGGTCAAACCAGTAGTAGATTCAGTCCTACTGAAATGAAATATTTTCATATTTGCAAAAGTGGAAAAAAGAGACTTGTAGAACATACTGTTGCTTTTCTAGTGCTTTGAAATACTACAGTCATTCACAGTTGTAAAAAAAGTGGTAGAGAAAGAAAGGTGTATTCAAAGCCTAAATAGTAAGGAGGTCACAGAGCATTTTATTTTTATTTCTGAAGCTTTTATAACTTAAAAATCTACTTTAAAATTAAAAAAGAAACTAAAATATGTGCTTCAAAAACCCCACCACTACAGAAGTATACTTTTCTAAGAATATATACTGATTTCACTTTTAGATTGTATCCTGCTGAGGTTGGAATCACAACTATTATTCACTTGTACCACAACAAAAAGTTTCTGATTGTCTTCACTAGTTTTCTCATTACTATGAGAAAATATCGCTCTTCTTAACAATACTAAATATACTATTATAATGAACAATACAAAGCCTCCATGTCAGGTAAGTCTCCTCTTGGCCTCCTTCTCCTCTGGTTTACCTGAATGTTACCTGGATGTTTCTGATTCTCTTTGGAATTCTTATAGTAGAATGTAAACTGACTGAATCAACCCTTCTAGTCAATAAGTGATTAAAAACAACACATACAGAGTCTGTCTTTTTATCTTAACTAAATTAAATCCATTCTTTAAAACATTTTTCTGGTTGAGACAAACTGTTCCATAGTGGTTATGGTTAGACAATCAGCATAGACCAACTCAACTAAGCTACAGAAGCGTAACTAAATACAGAAAGATTTTTACAAGACAAAAAAAAAAAAGGAAGTAATAAAGAAATCTGCAAACCAATCTATTGATATTGAGAATCATTAAAAAGATGGCTGATTTGTTTCAGAGACTGATAACTAGTATTGATAAGGAGAGAAAATTCATATCCCAGAACATGGATGCTCACATAAGTTGCTTGATCTATGGAAGGATTCAAAAATCATCTTCTCTCAGTGGGGGAACTGAAGAATTTCTTTGCTCTGGTTGATATAATTGTCACCAGTAAACTTAATCACTGCAGACCTAATGTGCTCAGGAAAACGTGTGATACAATAATTAGCAAAATCTTTTCCTGAGGAAGGTCCTACAGTCATAAGGAATTAATCAGGAAGTGGGGGGTGTAACTTTGTAAGGACATGTCCAAAAGTCTTTGTAAGAAACAGATCTGTAAACTAGATATATTTTCTAATGTGTTACCTATTATTTGCCATAATACATAGCAGGTAACATATTATCTATTTGCCAGAATGCACATCTGGTGATTTGGAAACCTGGGAATCAAAGACAGGATTTATGAAGAAATTGGTCTCTTGAGTTTATTTTGTTTTGTGTTTAGTTTTTGACTTCTTGGCTTCAGGGAACTTGTCATCTGTAATCAGCGAATGATGTGACAGGCATTCTACAGTCATGACTTTGGACCTCTCTTCAGCTAGGTCCTCAGCCAGCTTAAGGAGTTATGTGTACTTCCCCAACCAATATTTCACCTTGCTGTCCACTCAGCTCTGGTAGCTGGTATTAAAAGACACCTCTCAGTATCCCTCGAGCGACAGAAGAACACTGTGAATTAATTTAACCTAGCAGTTCAATCTCTACGAACTTGCTACAAACTAATGAAATTACATGGTCAAGCAATGACAGACTTGTGCTACGCTTGAGCTCCTTTAATGTTGGTTTCAAACACCTAAGGTAACAAAAAGATACTTAAAGAAAGGCTTGTTATTTAATGAATCTCTGAGAAACTTAGAATTGTGGTGTTGTATTAATGTTTAGGTAACTTCTACCATTAGGAGTCTGACAGTGATTAAAAAAGTAGAAAAGGAAAAGACAATATGTTTTCCTTTATTTGACCTTCTTTAATGGAAATCTTCGTTACAAGTTCTGTATTGATATAACTCTTTATGAAAATTTATTTGCTTTCCAATGGGTACTTTGTGCTGATCAGGTGAGAAAGGATTACCTTCTTTCCTGCTATTTATAACACAGCTAATGATTTTCTTTGGGGTGAATAGCTTCTAATTTATCTTCAGATGCTTTCTTTGACAGGGACAAAGTCAGGACAAAAAGGTCTTCATTGCTTCTTTTGCTACAAGGTAAAAATATGGGTCTGCTTCCTGTAAATGGTTCTACTCACCTAGATATTCTCATATGAATGGGTCATATTTTTCATATAAAGGGTGTTCCCTATCATTGTGAAGATTACAGTAGAAAAGACCTATGCATTACTCAGTTATCTTAAATACTAGTGTATTCATTTGGTTTAAATTAGTATAGCATTATTTTGATTTTATTAAAATGCCCTTCTAAGTAACTGTCCTTCCGGTTATAGTAGTTTCAGGATAGCTGTGTTTTGGAAAAGGTTTAAAATCAGATGAGTCATCAATTCTCCTGGGAGGCACTGTTCTTCAATAAGCTGCTGGCCCTTTGCCCCATATACAGGCATCTTCTAATACAGTCATTAGGACAGTTCTGATCTCTCTGTCATATTACAAAGTGAATGAGAGCTTTTCAATAACTTGACAAAGCCCATAAGACATGACATAGCAAATCCTGTTTTACTTAAACAGTGAGTCTTCAACCTCTGACATAGATTGGTGTTTGCAGGATCACACATGCAAAGGAAAAGTGGCAGCCTTACAAGCGATTTTTGTTGTAGTTTGTTCGTCCTATGTTAGAAAAGCATCCGTTTGCTGAAATTTTGAGGAAGTCTCCTCAAGTATTTGGCTTAAAGAACTAGTTCCTCTTTCCTGTTTCTCTCAGGCAGTATTTTATACTAAAATTACAATGAGCCCATCTGCATTTAACTTCTACATATGAAAATATTTTCATAATTGCCATATGGCTCTTCACAAATTTCTGATAACAGTAGCAATTACACATTTGAAATGGGATGTCCCAGTGCAATTCCATCAAATTAGAAGAAAGCGTAGTGGAAACGAGACAGATTTAGCAGTAAAAGTGTGCTTACCTTCATACGTTCCACTTTCCAAGAGAGCACCACTTTTCTCCAATTCCATAAAATCTTCAACAGTGATGAAAATATAGTCCACACCAGGGACTTCCCCCTCCTTATGCGGCCTTGTGGTGCCTATTAGTAAGACAAAAGACACACTGTCAAGCACATTGCCTAAATGTACAATGATATTTTTGGAAGTTTTGGGAAATTTACAAAATAAACCATTTATACAACACATTATGTAGCACTTCCTCCTTGTGAGGATGTCTTTCAAAACCAGATAGCTACATTTGTTGAAGCTGGCAAAGGTATATGAGATGCATGTTTAAGACCATGCCAGACATTCTTTGGATCCATATTATTTATTCTCGCTAATGAAAATGTATCATATTGCTATTCATTTTATGTTACTACAAAGACCCTCAGTGACACCAGGCATTCAGAGGTAACACAAATCTTTGACGTGTATTTTCTACGGCTTCAAACAAAGTCTTGTCTACAATTAATCCGCTTCATGGTCTTTTAAACATTTATTTAGTACACAGAATAATAAATCTGTAAGTAAATCTGTCAGGGCTATATTCACATTGCTTGTTTCAATGCCATAATTGGACTTGATAAATGGTTAGGCTTAAGGGACTGAGTGATTCAAATCACCTGCTAACCATGCTGTCAAACTGCAAAGGTGCTTATATGTAGTTATCTCTGGATGACAGAACTCCATAAGTGCCGACAAACAATATCCCATACACGCTGAGAAGTGACTCGGCTTAGCTAGCAGAAGTTGAGATGTTTGCAGGGAAGCATCTGAATTTGACCTAATTTCCTAATGGTCCAGTTTGTTGTGGTCGGGCGATTCCTACTTCGACCGTAACCACTAAATAAGTCTCAAAGCTCCACTTACAAATGGGAGAGTTTCAGGTCCTCCTCAGTCTCCGAGTGCTGGAAATGTCTTAATCAATCAGTTCTTTATCAATACTGCAGTGATTACATCACACTCACAGGGTTTGGTTTCAAGACTGTTGACACTGGGAAGTGACTAGAAACCAGATTTTCCACTTTCTGGACAAAAGTTTAGCATTGTGCACAAGATGCTGTCTTCCTCAGTCATAAATCCGCCACCTTAAACATTGTGTTGTGACTCTCATACCGTGCAGTAGTGATTCAGGCATCTTTTCAGGTCAGCTAGCATAAAATCTACTTCATCTACTTTTTTCTATTATTCAGGCATCTGCATTTAAACCTTTTGAATTATTTCGTGTGAGACTCATCATGAGATTAAGAAAACTAAGTGTAATTGTCTACATTTCTGCCACGTGCACAAACTATTATAGCCAATAGAGATCTCATCAATAGTGGAGGCATGAGAGCTATTCCGCTGCGTACCTAAGAGCTCAATTCAGTTGGCCTTACATAGGTCCTTGTGGAATGCCTCAAATATCCATGTGAAGCCAGCAGATATGCAAAGGGCAAAATATGCCTTGCATTGCCCCAAATGCACAAAATAATCCTTTGCACTGCCCAAAATGCAGCTGTCAATCTCACACTGAATCCCACTCTATAGCGAGATCTAATGGAGACTGCTGGGCAAAGAAGAGCACTTAGAAGTGCAAGGTTCTCTCAGAGACACTGACAGGACTCCCATGCTCTCAGAGATTCCTACTGGGCAGTGCTCAGCTTTGCCCAAGCAGTGGGTGGCCTTCAGAGTTGTCCAAACTCCCTGCTGTCAGTGGAGATGCAGAGACGTAATGGTGGCTCAGTTAGGTTATCTGGACTGCTTGTCCTAGGCACTTTTTTCTCCTCACAGGCAGCCTGAATTTCTATGGCAGAGACTGAATGACCCTGGGAAGCTAATATTTCAGTAGCTAACATCAGGAATACATTTTGATAAATCTATAAGACACTTTCCTTCACTTGTCCGATTCCAATTCCCTTTTCATCTCAACATTTACTACTAAATCTCATCTTATTTGGCTGTTTATTTGTGGGAATTTCATATTTGCAGAAATTATTTCATTAGGATTATTACTATTGTGTTTCAGCGATTAGGGTTAAAGCACTCAGGCACTTAGATTGTCCATAAATATGTTGAATTTACTCCCCATGGAATATCTGACCCCTGAGGATATAGCAGCATCCTCAAAGATCTCCAGCCCTTTGTGAGAACTGGAAGCACAGGGATTCTGGCAAGCCCCCAAGCTCCTGAGAGCTCTGCTAACAGCACTGGCATCAGATGTTTGATCTGCATTCTCTCTCCCGAGGAATTGTTCACTCCCAGTCTATTGACAGGAACTGTATCTTCCTCATAAAACACTTTGGCAAATCAAGGCTATGCTATTCCTAGACAAGGCCCAGGGAAGAAGCTGACATATTAGATGAGTATGTCTAGCTTACTGTTTCTTCAATTATTTTTAATGTGGCAAACTAGGATTACCAGAAGTTTATCAATCAGACAAAAATACAAGCTACATAAAATGTGCTGGTAAGCCCTGCTTTGAGTGGAAAGTTGGACCAGATGACTTACTGAGCTCCCTCTCAATCTAAATTTTCAATGATTCTGTGATATTGAGTGTTAATACATTGCAGTTATAAACATATGGATATTCAGCAGTCATATTCAGCAGGGATGACTGCGATGTCTCATAGGAGTTCCAACAACACAGTTATAGCTCTGTTTCTCTACTTTGGTCAGGGTCTTTAATCAACTTTACTAGAGAAGTCTAACGGAGTAAATTTCAGATTCTGAATCCCTCTCTTAAACTGGAAGCTAAAGACCTGGTCTTTCTGCCCTTAGGTGGCTTAGTCATGTTCTCCTGGATATGGTACATATATGATAATGTTTACATATGCCCTGCACTATGAATTGAATATTCTGTCTAATCTGCTTCCCCTGTTTCAAATTAAATGCATGGTCCAATTATAGACTAATTCTGTATCCTTAACACACAGCTTAACTCTAGTCTGTCTGTTCTCAGTCAAATTGCTCATCACCTATCCCCAGGTGTAAGGTAGCCATGAGGTGCCCTGTATTTAGAGCTTCAGATGTAATAATTTTATTATCTTGTTCTATAACACTTCAAGATTTCAAATAGTTCCTATTTTGCTTCAAGATGAAACTAATGGATTTTTGTGGCAAAACCCAAAACCCCAGAACTGCACTTCAGAATCGCCAGTGTGCTACTGCACACAGCAGCTTCTTAATTTAGCTTCCCTGAACCTCTGTTTCCCACTGATTTTCCTAGGTGACTAAATAGCTACTGGTAATTTTACAGTATGTTTGCTTCCTACATTTCTCTTGTACCCCGTGGTTTCACTAGATATTCCATCATGGAGATAAGGAATCCTTTCTCCTGAAAGTTGAATTGAAATGGTCAAGTTACACAAATGAACATTTTTAAGGAAAAGCAGATGTTCTAGAAAATTTCTTGCCAGTTCTACCTGTACTTGCTGTGTCTGTGCCACAATGCCAGGAGATAATACTATCACTCAGATGGAAGGTTCGAGCCTCTTATAATTCGTAGGGAGTCTGCCCCAAGAGCTCTGCATTGTACCAGTATACTGAGGGTTGTACTCCTATAAGATGTCAACCACTCACTTCCTTCAAAAATGGAGAAAAGAGCAAACCATGATCCCCAGTTGCATGTGTCCAGGGTGAATCTTACCCCAAGTACAGCAGTTTCTATCCCCACCACAACTTTATAGCTCTTGATTGAATCTTACTGAGTCCCATTTCCCTCCTGCATCTGTTGTCATTCCCTCAGCCCGGAGAACCTGAGATCTTGCAAATGGTTAAAGCAATTCCCTGCCTAATGGAATAATCAATAGTTATTTCCTCTTTTATTCCTTCACTCTGGAGGAACTGAGTTGCTGCTATTAATACTTCTGCTGTCCTTTATACCTTTCTGTAAGCACCATAGGGTTTGCAGTGTGCAGGTTTACAGACTTGGAAGCAATTACTGGAGAATCTTAAACACCCATCAAGGTCTGAACATTGAAGTCTATGTATAGGAATCTTATACACCATAGGCATTTTTTCTTTTTCCTTGCTTTTAAACTAATGTAGAGTTACTGTTCTTAATAGATTTTTGTCTTTCACTACAATCATATAGACAGATAAGCAGGTCTAAAGGTCTAAAAGGTGATTCAGGACTTTAAAAAAAGGATTAATTCCAAACCTCATATTTTCTTAAAAACACATCTCTTGTTATACAGCATCAAGGCTTAATAGGACACACTTGCTACTGCTTATAATATTCAGTCTCTTATTAATGTAAAACGAAAACAAGAACTAAGTTACCATGTTGTTACCATGGTAACGTATGAAAAAATAATCTTTGAATTCTATAATGAAATAATATGATACTTTTAGATCTTTCAGGATCAAAACCAGCAAGAGATATTTGCACTATGCATATTTATGACAAATGCAATTTATTGTTGTTGTTGAACGGAACACACAAAAGGAGTACCTTGCAAGTAACCATGATCAGTCCATACAAGTGAATGTGATCACACAAATGTAAGTACCTTAGAAATTACAGAAGCTTGGTCTGGACTGATACTGTCTTTCTTTGATTTCATAAGCACTGCTTGCATCATTCATCGATTTGCTCTCAAAAACAATACTAAAGTCATTCGCTGAGCAACTATGTCTGGATTCATAACTTCAAGGTGATTAGTTGGTAGAGTTCAGAGATATTTAAGCTATGTGGCAGACCTTTTGCCTTTGCAGCTTGTTTCATCTGTTCTACAGAGGGAAATATGGTGATTCACCATACTTCAGGTTTTCCATGTTCAATGTTATGTTATATGATGGCGCTATGTTTCTGGAGAGGAATTAGGTGCTGTTTACATAAATAGCCTCTGAAAGAGCATTTTTCTTTTAACGTAGTATAAGGCACCTGAGGGTATAAATTTAGACACCTAAGAAATCTTTACAACGAATAAGAAAAGGAGGTGTTAATTTAGTAGCAATAAACTATTTTTACTGCTTATATGAGCTTGGGGAACAATAAATAACATTTATCATGGAAGCTTTATGTTGACTGCTAGCGCAGATTGGAAAAACAATCAGTTCATGTAGTGTTCAGTCCAGATTCCCATCAATAGTAAAAAACTATAGAATTATTAACTCTGAAAGAACTTGGGTTGGAAAGATCCACAATAGTTTGTATAGGTAGGAGAACAACTAGGAATTTATATGTTTCTTTCTTGATGTTAGCGTCCAAGTGCATAGTTATAATATATCAACGCTTATTTGGGAACAAGGTGCTCGCTTTGACTTTGAAACTATTTCTATTTCTTAGAAGCACTAAGTCTTCACAGTCTCTGTCCAGCTTTGCTACGTTCAAAAGCAGGACAGGTGTTCTCTCAATATTTCTTTTAGTGCTAACTCCATGTAGATATGCATGATAGGAAAAGAGGCAAATTTATTTATGTGTCAGCATAGGAATATGAATGTTCATTAAAAATAGAAACATAGAATCATAGAATGTTTTGGGTTGGAAGGGAACACAAGGATCATCTAGTTCCAACCCCCCTGCCATGGGCAAGGACATCCTCCACTAGACCAGGTTGCTCAAAGTCATATCCAACCTGGCCTTGAACACTTCCAGGGAGGGGGCATCCACAGCTTCTCTGGGCAACCTGTTCCAGTGCCTTACTGCCCTCACAATAAAGTTATTTTTTCATAATATCTGATCTAAATCTCCCATCTTTTAGTTTAAACCGATTATCCCTTGCCCTATCCCTACATGTTCTTGTAAACAGTCCCTCTCCAGCTTTCTTGTAGGCCCTCTTTAAGTACTGAAAGGCTGCTCTAAGGTCTTCACGGACCTGAACAATCCCAGCTCTCTCAGTCTGTCTTCGTAGGAGAGGTGCTCCAGCCATCTGATCATTTTTGTGGCCATTCTCTGGCCTTGCTCCAGCAGCTCCATGTCTTTCCTGTGTTGAAGACCCCAGGGCTGGATGCAGCACTCCAACTGGGGTCTCTTGAGATGGGGAGAATCCCCTTCCTTGACCAGCTGGTCATGATTTTTGCAATGCAGCCCAGGATAGAGTTGGCTTTCTGGGCTGCAAGTGCACATTGCCAGCTCATGTTGAGTTTCTTGTCCAACAACATCCCCAATTCCATTCTCCACTCAGTCTGTAGTTTTTCTTGGGATTTCCCTGACCCATGCGCAGGACCTTCCACTTGGCCTTGTTGAACTTAATGATGTTCACACAGGCTACCCTCTCAAGTCTGTCAAGGTGCCTCTGGACGACAGGAACAACTCGGAAAGGTATTCTGTGCTCAGTACCATAGACACATTTTCAAGAACATCTCATCCTTGCACAGTAAATAATGTGTATTTTACAGTTTTTGGCAGCAGTGCAAGGGTAATATTGCATGAGTAGTGCTCCTGTACAGTCTTTACAATGGTCAGGAGAGTCAAAGTAAAGGCCTCAGGCCCTGCATCGTCCAATACCTACTCACAGACTTCATACACAGGTTTCAATGCTACGAGCTTATAGGCTGCTATAAATATTTATATTATTACATTTTTAATTGCAAGTTAAGTGCAAACATGGCACACCTTTTCGCTATCCAAACAACTTCACAGTTATTTAGCTGATTTGCATTTGGATTCACAAATTGGTTCCTATTGCCAGAGGTAAATACAAAAGCAAAAGTGTGTCTCTGACACCACGATTTACAGTGTAAATGAAAGGCACAGTAATAACCCAGCCCTTTTTGCATAATGATCTACTCCTAGAGTCATTTTCCAAATGTATAGATGCAAATAGGGCCTTATGTGCTTATTTGTGCCAAATATAATAAAACATACAGAGAAAAAAACTTTTAATACACAAAGCCCTCTTATTTGACATTCTACTGAAAATTTGTTCTGTAATTCTGCTCTGTACAACAGCTTGTTGCGGGAAGCAGTATGCCAGGCTGTCATACATTACAGTAGCTGGAGGGATCCCTCCTGCAGAAACAGACTGCTAATCTTTAATAAACTTCAGCTGAGCCCTTGGTACGACCTTGTATACACTTTGCCTTAGAAAAATTCAACAATGTTTAATTAGCTCTTTTGTTTGTTTGCCAAATTACTCTGGGACACTATTACTGTGAGGAACTGAAATGTATAGGAAATTATACCTATCTTGTCAAATTACTAACTGCATTAAACAGAGAAACACCACATTTGTCTTGATCTACTGAATTCCCAGCTGAAGAGAACAATAAACATAATTTTCAAGTAAAGTGATTTTAGATGTACTACAAATCAGGAAGCTTCAAGTGTTTATGATATTTCTCATAACAACAACAACATAAAACAGAATGGCACAAGCCCCTTCTTGTCAAGGGGTCATGAAGAGGAAAAGTTTTTTCCTCTTTCTAAGTGTACAATACCAACAATTTCTCTGATGCATCCCTATAAAAGTAACTGCAGAAGCAAATTAATGAATTCCACAGTCCTGAAAATACTTTTCAGTGGTAATGGTTTCAAATTGCATTAATAAGCAAGTTGTTGACAAATGTGATCCTGTGCATCATCAGTATCCATGGGTATTAGCAGAAATAGTAGATAAACCACAAGGCTTGATCCAGTGTCCACTGAAATTATGTGGAGAATTTGGGTTATATCAAAAGAAACCCTTTAAAAATTAAAGAGGGGGACGGGGGGGAAGAAGAGCCTGACCAGTATTTTTAAGAGTTTCTAGTATACTTTGGGATTAATGACATTGTTTGTTACATTTTGATTTTTCCTGAACAAGTAAAATGTAAGATAGTGAAAAGCAGTCTTAAGGGACTGTGTACTAGCTTGTAGTGCCCACGTTCTATAACACCACAAAATTCTGTGGTAATTACATGGTAATTACCACATAATTACTGTGTTTGGTTTTGGTCCCCACTATACAAGAAAGATGTGGACAGGCTGGACAGGGTCCAGAGGAGGGCCACCAGGATGATTAAAGGACTGGGAAGCCTGCCATATGAGGAAAGGCTGAGAGAATTGGGTTAGTTCAGCCTTGAGAAAAGAAGGCTTAGGGGAGACACTTCACTATGTTCCACTACTTAAAGGGTGGCTGCAAAGAAAATGGAGACTTCCTTTTTACAAGGAGTCACATGGAAGAGATGAGAGGAAATGTGTTCGAGTTAGTCCTGGGGAGATTCCAATTGGACTCTAGAAGAAAACTTTTCACAATTAGAACAATCAGCCACTGGAATGATCTCCCCAGAGAAGTGGTGGATTCCCCAACATTGGATACTTCTAAGATTCAGCCACACAGGGTGCTGGGCCAGCTTGTCTATATGGTGCTTTTGTCTAGATGGAGCTTTTGCCAATAAAGTTTGGACCAGATAATCCTTGAGGTGCCTTCCAACCTGGTATTCTATGATCCTATGATTCTATGACAATTCTTAGGATGATATATTTTATATTTTATAGTGTAAAACTGAGGCAGGGACTTTGAGGATTTGAGACCTACAATGCACATAGTAACAAATAAGCGTGTCTTTTATGGAAAGAATATGCATTCAGCCTGTGCTTCTTTAGATTTTCTTTTTTTTTAAACTTGAGACATATGCATTAGGTAAGCTAGATAAGCTCCTGCTGGGTGGTTAGCAGGATTATTACACTCCAGATGCATATATCTTTTCAAATACTTTTTTTTTTTATAGATTCAATATGTGTTCAGTAGCTGCCGATTAAACACAGCCTGGGTTTTCTATTTGTTCTTTTGGTTTTGTGCAATGTGACAGACAC
Organism: Psophia crepitans; assembly: GCA_013399095.1. Classification (NCBI taxonomy): domain Eukaryota; kingdom Metazoa; phylum Chordata; class Aves; order Gruiformes; family Psophiidae; genus Psophia; species Psophia crepitans. The sequence goes on from VWZZ01002858.1 coordinate 157,385, forward strand.
TGTACAATGTGCATAAAACCAGCCCAAAGATAATTTATGCATTTCAAAAATTAAGTCATATTGGAGCTGAACAGCAAAGTAAAACTGGGAGACAGGAATGGCAGTAGTTCTAGCCGAGGACTGCTGGTAGGAAGGTTATTTATTTCTTTACTTATTTGTTTAAGAGGACCACTGGTACCGGTAAGACACCCAGAGAAGAAACACAGCACAAGAGCTGTAAGTTGAGACAGATACGTGAAGAATTTTTTTAAAATAAACTATGACATATCCAGATCTATCCATTACACCACGAGAGGGTTTGATCACTGCGCTTTCATGCTGTTACCCTGTGACAGGCATTGATATACTGGGTGTTCTCTCCACAAAGGTACACGACTGATTGCCCGATAATCATGGCATGAATTGGGTCACTTTTCTGCTGTTGGTGAATTCCTCATTAAGGCTGCAGAGTGGTTTCTTTTAAGAACTCTAACCCAACATTAAGCCCAGCTATACAAGTTCCATTGCCAGCACAGCATTTGAGCAAATAAAACATCTTTTTCTCATCATCTTTGCCAAGACTATCTTTTAAGATGTTAACAATAGACTTCAGAGATAAAAGCTAAGAAGAGAGAAGTGTGAATACTTTGTGTCCAGTTAGGCATGGAATATTGAAGAAGATACTTGTAAAAAACAGTCAGAAAAGCTGTTGCTAATGCAAATATCACAAACAATTAAAATATATTATATATAATTCCTGGAAAATACCAAACTGGGAAATCGGTATTCTGGCATTTGGAAGTACAGACCATACAGAAGTTAGCCTGAAGGAATCTTATTTCCAGTGCTCAAAAAGTGAAAAGATGAAAAGAAGGAAAACCAGTTATGAATCATTTTGGATACCACATCATCGCCTCATTTTTTATTTTTTTTTAAGACAAGAATTAGTACTGAAGCCCTATTAGACACTGGGATTTTCTTCATAAAATATGTTAATGTCTTAGCAAACACTCCTGCAATATAACTCAGTATCTTTCAAACTGATTATAAAACTAAAACGTGATATTGGCTTTCCAAACAGATAGCAAACAAAGAAGTGAGCTGCTCTAAAGAACATTTGAGAATGGAAATTTGAAAACCTGACAATAAATGGATGGTAGGTTGTGCTGGTAGGAAGTTGAAGGTTTTATTTTGATTAATTAGGAACTTGTAGAGCGAATAAATAATTAATAAAGCTCAAGATTATTTTTTGTGCATGCTTTAGACATTCAGTGTTGCTCTTTCATGGATTTCCACTCTTTCAGGTAAAGATATAAACTGAAACATGATGACAAATCTTTACCCTTTTCGAAAGTTCAGGCTTTGATTTCCATTGCACAAAGTTGTTTACACCCCCGTAAACCTTTATTCCAACTATAAACAGCAGGTTGTTATGTGAAAGTGAGTATCTGTGTATAAGAAAACCATCTGAAGAATCAAGATGCATTAGGGTATTTTGATGAGAGAATCATGTATGCATGAGCATTTATGTTTCCATATACTCTTGCAGATTTATAAAAGTCCTCTGCTAATGAGAGCTAGAGAGAGACTTTTGATGTTACTAATAAAATAAAGGTACAGCTAATTACAAGTAAAATGCTTTCTTTTACTAGAGAAGCTTAATTAGAACATGGTTTCTGAAGGTCTTTGGAAGAACACAGCCTTTTCTGGGAAATGTCTGATTTTTTGCAGCTCTTCAAGAAGATGCATGATGTAGTTAAAGAACTACTTACATAGTAGTCGGTTGGCATGTGTAGGTCTGCTAAACAGTCAGGTATTGCAGCTAAATTTTTGCCCAGTGTTAGCAATTCTATTATTCCTAATGACAATCCAATTGATTGGAGCATCAATGGAAATATTTTTAAGTGCCATTTGGGATAGTTTATTCAACTGTGATGTCAAAACAACTATTTATACTGCACCTTAATATACTTCCAGAAATCCTGGAAAGACACCACATCTGGAATAAGGGACAACACTTTTACTATCAACAACAGAACCTGCTTTTATACCGGCTGATTTTATTAACATTGTGAATAAATTGTTATACATGACTTTTGTTAGGCAGCTTGTAGGTGTTACTACAGAGAACTGAAGAACCTGCTTGAATCAAATACAGACAATAGTGTACCTTGAAAGATTCTGCAATGCCTGCAGTAATAACTTTTACATTGAAAAAAATACTAATATTCTTATTCACTCTACATATTTTACTCAAACTTAAGGAGTCAGCCACCCTGTATGTCTATTTAATTGTATATTTTAAAAGGATTTGTGAAGTTGTTAGCTGTTGCTACTAAATCTCTGAAAATATTTAGAAATGGATTTTCTAAATCTATACTTTGAGAGGCATTATAAGAGGGACTGTGAAACAGGGTACCATAGAAACCAACCACAGAAGTATTCTTGAGCCAAACTTACTTCAGCTGTTTTGGAAGTTTATGTCAATATTATAGAACAGTTAATTAATGAATCAATAGTATGAAACAAGAACAGGATTTTAAGGGTTTTTTTACTGATTAGGGCAGACATACAGAAATATGAGGGGAGTTTATGCTTAAAATAGGGAACCTAGTTAATATATTGAAATGAAAAAAAAAATCCGTGCTTAAAGTGGGGCAGTCTTCAGACACAAGTCTAAAATTCTCCCTCCGTGGTCTTCATAGTTGTGTTCTGCTGTACTTCTGAACAGTATCTATCCAATAAAGACATGGGAGTAAGAGCCAATCCAGAGCACATACGTTCTTCTGAATCAAAATTGCTTTGGAAAACTACAATACATGGTGTCTGAATGGTAGAAGAGAGTTGCAAGTTACTTGTTTTTTCTCTATCTTCCAGCCCAAGGTTTGTTTTAATGGTTTTATTTCTTGGGTTTCACTCCCAAAGTAGATATATACAGCCAAATCTCTGCCCCATCCACCAGACGGCAGGACTAGGCCTTGGTTTAGTGACAAAGAAAAATGTTCATGTAGCATTTATAATAGATCCTGTTGAACTCATTTTTAATGAACAGAGTTCAAAGAAATGAATGAGTGGCTGTGTGATACCGTGCACACCGCCACCAGCAGATTCACAGCTGAAGTCACTGGTGGCCAACTGCTATCCAGACAGCAGAGGAAAAGCTGAATGGAGACACAGGGAATCATATTCCCTCAGTAGGGATCCCATCAGTGCTAGACAGGATTTCTTATTCTGGTATGCCACCACCTGCTGCAGGAAGGCTTTGAGCAGAAGTAGTCATACTGAGAGACTTCTACCCACAGCAGTGCTGCTTTGTCCATGTAAAAGCACATTTTTCTTGTGAAGATTAGAGGCTCTCGAATGTTGAACCTCTCGGGCATGTTGGCATAGCCAGCATGTTTTCTTGTCTTCTTCTAGAGTAAGAGAAAGCATCTTGTTCCTTCTTTCCTGCTCTTACTTCCCACTACAAACAGCAGAAGTAGGATATACACAATAATGATGTGGTGTCCTTGGTAAAAACTTCTGTTGCTCTTCCTCATTCCCTGTTTCTCATAGTTTTGATTGAACTATGAACTTATGCAGTAAATTCCAAAGAAACACAGTTGATGTTTGATTTTTCTGTTCTAAAAAGTCCAGTTTAAAACAGTGGAAAATGTACTCTTCTTCTTTCAGATAAATCACAGAGTAAAAGAATGAATGCACTTCTACTGCTTTATTCAGAAATGTACCATCTTGAAACCATCTTAGTTTTTATATTAAATTATTTTCACTAGAAATATTACTTCCCATAAAAAAAAAACCCGCAACTACTTGAAACAGATTTCTTCCCATCTGTTTTTAGGGAAAAAAAATATTTTCAGCTTAACTCATAATAACAAAAATAAAAAAACCATTCCTCAGTAACAAGTTGAATAAATTATTTATACAGGATTAATTTTGTAGCATACTCACAAACTTAAAAGTACCTGCTGCAGATTTGGATATTGTGACTATCTTCACGTTTTTAAAAGAAATTTAGAAAACCTTGTTCACTCTTCTGAAGATAGAAAAAAAAAAAGCTTAGATTTCACTTCAAAGGAGTCAAATACAGTGAAGGTGAGGAAATAAATGTCATGTAATTCTGAATGCAGGGAAGCCCACTGCTATTCTTATCTCCTACAGGAGTTATTTCTGAGGTGTAACTACAGAACTGGTGAAGGTCATTTCATGAAGACTACTTTCTCCAACTGATGGACCATTTCCTTATTTGAAAGAACGTAACTGTTATGTGGAAGGTCATGCCTGAATAAAGAAGGGCTTGGAACAACCTGAAAGATTTCAGTCCCAGGTGTGACCTTGATATTCTTTTTGTTTTTATTAGTGCTGAAAGAAAAGTTGTTGATGAGTGGCAAGTGTTACTCTAGTTGGCTAATTAAAATTGCTGCTTTCCATGTACAGTGAGGCTTCATTTTCTGATATGATGAGTTATAATAATCAACCTTGCAACATTCAATTCAGTAGTCACTAGCGATGAGTTAATTCCATTTATTTTTGCTCTAAAAGGATAGCAAGAACTGGCATCTGTTGCTACTGATGATAACAGAGCAAATTAAAAGTACCTATATCAAACTGAAACATATCTAATTGTACTACTTTTATTTTTATGGATGTAATTAATTACTGTTTAAGAAATTGTATCTCTAATAATTAGTATCAGAAAACTGAATTCCCTGAAGACGGTGGGTCAATGATTCTGTCTACCCAGCTATCAGAGAATGTGACTATTGCTTATTTTATAATTATGCCCTTTCTTTCCTCTTAAGCATCTTAGCATTTCTGCTTCTTCAAAGTCCTGTTCATGAGCTCCAGATACGTAGGTACAGAACCACTATTGCTTTTTTACAATAATCATCTCTCTGATCCAAATCCTAATGCCTTTTTTTTTTTTTCCTGGCAGCACATGCCATTAATAGACTGGTCCCTTCACTCCAATATGTAGATGTGCCACTGCATTAAATAGTGGCAAAATCTGTGATGAATTTATACCTTGTCAATTCACTGAAAGTCATGAACATGACATATATACAACGCCTGATAAATAGCTCATTCTGTTAATTCAAATATGTGCTTGTCCTGAAGTATGGCTTATTTGCAGACACTACAGTTCTAGACATCTTCATACCAGCCTAGCTTCCCCTTATCTGAGCAGTGTTCAATCTCTCTCTAGCTGAACAGCTCCTCTTGAAAAGAAAAAATCTTCATGAAACAAATACAGTATAATCTCTGTGTTTTGTCATTCCCATTACATCTAGTAGCCCTAGAAGACTTATATCACTGTTTCGGGGGTATTATCCTTTTAGTCTCATCCTTTTTCTTGCGACCTCTTTAGACAGTTGACAGCCACTCAGTTTCTCTAACAAACAGCTATAATAATTAGTTTATAGTCACATTTGGTGAAACAGAGTTTCTGACAACTGTTAAAGGTAGTCCTCCATGCCTAAACAAAACCATGTGTTCTTACCCCCACTCATGAGAGAACTGAAACTCTAGTGATATGAGGGAACTGTGGTCTTCTTGTTTATCACAGTGTCATGGACTTTCAGGGGATATTGTCATCTACAGTCTGGGAAAAACTCTGTTAAATCAACATATATAGGTATGTATGACCCAACTATACATAACTGATTCAAATAAAGCTAGACCGAGCACCCTGATTTTCCTCTAGAATGGAATGGTCTAGAATGGTCTAGAATGGAATGGTCTAGAGCAGAAAAAAGGTTTAATTTTCAGTGGTAATTTTTCAGAAGTGCATAGAGATTCCACATGTTAGAGTGAAAATCCACATTTAGAAGCACACAGAGGCTAGCAGAGAATCTGGGAGAAGTCCATACTCCTATATTCTTCTAAACTGATTCCATAGCTTCCACTTAAACTTATCTGCTTATTTCATTATGCTCACTGTCATCAGAATGCTGAGAGTAAGATTAGGAAAACTTTCACTTTAATTTCTCCAGCCATTCTCCCAGCTGCCTTGGATAAGGTGCCTTGATTTTATTTTTTTTTGTCCAACAAAGGTGAGGGGAAAAAAAAAAGAGAAAAAAAGGAAAAAAAGGGAAGTTCCATTTCTGCAGATTTGTTGTGCTTTTATTTACTAACGTGACACTGTTCTGCTGCTTTGTCCTAATTTTTTAAGCTCCTGAAAGGAACAACTAACATCTGCTGATGGTTTCACAAGTATGCTGACACAATTCAATGCAGGCCTGTCTGTCCAACCAAACTTCCAAGGCTTCCTGTGTATTCAGCAGAGGGTGATTTCAGTCAGACTGACACTTCCAGCTTCCCCATTGATTTCAGAAGTCATTTAGGATCAGTAGCCCCATGCTTATTAGCTCCAAGTATGTGCTTAAAGTTAGATGAGATGAACCTAAACTAAAGCGTTTTCACATTAGGCCCCAGCTAAGGGACTCTCACCAGATAAATCCAGCCAAGGCCCTTCACGTCCATGATGTTTTCTCCCAACAGATAATCAATAAGATCACAAAAAAACTTCACAAATTATTCAAACTTCACTTTTCTGGAAAGCACTCCTCTGAAGTATGACCCCAGCTACTAGGAAGGGACAGCACCTTGAGTACTGTGTCCAGTTTTGGACCCTTCAATACAAGAAGGACATTGAGCTGCTGGAGCATGTCCAGAGAAGGGCAATAAAACTGGTGAAGGGGCTGGAAAACAAATCTTATGAGGAGCAGTTGAGGGAACTGGGCTTCTTTAGCCTGGAGAAGAGAAGGCTGAGGGGAGACCTGATCGCTCTCTACAACTACCTGAAAGGAAGTTGTAGTGAGGAGGCTATCTGTCTCTTCTCCCAAGTAACAAGTGACAGGACGAGAGGGAATGGCCTCAAGTTAGGTCAGGGCAGGTTTAGGTTGGATATTAGGAAAAACTTCTTCATGGAAAGAGTAGCGAGGTATTGGAACAGGCTGCCCAGAGGGGTGGTTGAATTGCCATCCTTGGAGACATTCAAAAAACGTGTAGACGTGGCAGTCCAGGACATGGTTTAGTAGGCATGGTGGTGTTAGGTTGATGGTTGGACTTGATGATCTAGGAGGTCCTTTCCAGCCTTAGCGATTCTATGATTTTATGACAGTTCATACTTTTGAGTAATTTAGTTGTCATGAGTTGGGTTCAAATACGTCATTGTGGCAACTAGTCCACCAGCTTATGAATGACAACTTCAATCGTGACTGTTTCAAATGATCTCCAGAGCTGCAAGAAGTGAGAATCATAGAATCGTTAAGGT
>VWZZ01002859.1:0-11589 GCA_013399095.1 Psophia crepitans
CCAACCCAAACCTTTCTATGATCCTCTTATATAAGTCCCAGTTTTAAACACTAAGTTATGCTTTCCCTAGAGCTCTCAGAATACTTACTTCCCTCACACCACCCAGCCTTTCCCTTTTTAGCCTTCCTATTCCATTTTAAAAGCATTATGTCATTACTGGTGTATATCTACATCTACCATGTCCAACATCAAGAATGTGACATTATGGTTATTAACCTGCTTTATCACTAAAGCATTGCTGGTTCCACATTTTCTCCTTTCTTTTACCCTAACTTTGCTGTTTGGTTTGTTTCTGAAGGAATGAGCTTCTCAGAGGCTAGATGGCAAAATCTAGGGAAGACTGGACAAAAATACATTGCAACAAATGAAAATTAAACTTCAAAGTAACTGTACAATTAAGTGGTTTTGCATTTTTCTACCTAGAGTACCCCAGCCCACATATAAGTTACAGCGAGTCTCAAGCCATTCCACCCTACAAACATTCAAGAAAAAGTGAGCTCTCTTTCAGCAACATGACACATGCCTTTGGAAAAGTATTTTCTAGAGTCTTTCCCTTAACACAACAGGGTCCTCAAGATATACTAAGGAACTCTTGATGCTGCAGTTTGTATTGTGGGAGGTGTTATGAGTTAAATAGTGCCAACAATTGTGTGTGAATGATTGGTATAATAAGACCTTAGTAATATTAAAAGAATATGTGCCAGCTAAGTAAAAATTGTCTTTTGTTCTATTTAGGCAGCCACACAGAATGTTGCATAAGCTGAGGGTGATAACAGCATTTGTAAACCATACGTTTGAAAGGAGCACAAAGGAGCGACTCAGATGACAAAAAAGGTAGAAGGTGAAACGGAGTGTGGTCAGTCTGGAACTAGCAGGCTAGCAAAGCATCTGCAAACTACTGGAGATCAGCTCAAATCTCCACAGCAATTTTCTATTCCACTTGCAACATACAGTGCTTTCACAGTGGTATAAAACTGGGATTACATGAAACCAGTCAATCTCTGTCATTTTCTCTTTACTTTAGGGGTTGAGAAAAACACATTTTCTCATAAATAATCTTCACCTTGTTAAGAGAAATGGAAAAAGGGTAACTTCAGAAAATATTGTTGTCTGAGTATATGTTGTCTCGTTTAGCTATGAATAATAGCTGGGCAAAGATTTCACTACAAAACTCCAAATTATATGGAACATCTGGTTTTTAATTCTAGTAAAATCTAAAACTCATCACAGGTTCCTCGAAAGTTTTGCTGAGCTTCACAAACATTTTTGTGTTATGAAACAGTACTGAGGAAAGCTGTCCTGATTTGTGGTTTTGAATGGATACCAGAGATTTCTCTGGGTTTTTCACAAGATTAGGTGACACTTGGTGATTTTGACAAGAGCTTTTATTTGAATTTCTGGTTTTTGACATCAGCAAAGACAGAAAAGGCGTGTTTACGAGTATTATTTGGATTACAATCAAACCCAAGGATGAGTAGAAAGGTAAAAAATCTTTGAAACCTGGTAAAAGAAGATTAGCAAAATATTTGTTATCCACAGATTTTATGAGACAGTAACAGAAGCTGAAGTATATTAACTGTGAATAGTTTTATATTTAGGGTTGGTTTAGGGTACAGTTCATGAATAGTAAATAAAAATATCAAAAAGTTCTGTGGTCACAATATCAGATGTATACCTGTGAAAGTAAATGTTGATTAACTCTGTCTAAACCAGTGATAAGAACCCATTTCAAGTCTTCTGATTCTGCCTTTTTCCACAGTTTGTCCTGGGAAAACCCCTCCGGAAAGAAAGAGAAGATAAAAAAAAACACCAAAACAACAACAACAACAACCACACACACACAAAAAAAAAAACCACAAACAAAAACACCACCACCAAAACCCTGCAGTAAAACATGACGAGCTAGTCGGAAAAGGTTTTTGCCAGTTCTTATCTGCAGCTTCGGTATTTAAAAATCCCTACATCAATTGTTACCTGCAGATGTGGAAAAGTTAAGTTTTAAAAAGGCTACAATACCCCCCAGCTCTTACTCCATTCAAATAAGTGTATCCACATTTATTTAAATCTGTTGAATTAACTTACTTATATGCATTGTTGATTTACCTTGAACTTCGTGTACAGTGCCTGTTTCTCACTGCATGCACGATGTTTGTGTTTACTTATGTTTCTCAGCATTCAAATACCAGCCCAGGAAACTTCTGCCACCAGCTGAGATCTTATGTGTGCTAGTTCCTCATGCTGCCTGGTTTTACCAGGGTATTTGCCAGTAATAGCACACCACTCCTGTACCAATTTAAACTACATAAGTAAAATTTTTAATGTCTTTTCTTTTTCTCAGCAGTTTAAGAGAAATTTGGCCATATTTAATGGAATAGGAATAATGGCACTGTCTTGCAGAACAAGTATTCTGCCAGGAGGAAACAGAACCAAGGCTTGTTTGACAGCAAATATTTCCTTCCACTTGTACCACACCCTAACCCATACAAAAGTACCTTGATCTGAATATCAGAAAATGTCTAATGTGAATATTGGTCTCAGATTTGATGCAAAATTATTTTCCCTGTAGTCTGATATGCTCTGCTGTGCCAAGTTGCTTTTATACTGCAGAAATATTATAATTTTTGTTTTAAAAATTAAATCTCTTTTCTGATTTTTCTCTAAACCTCCTTTTGAATCAGTCCTGTACTGAGGATGGTGCTGTAGTGAGACATAATTGGGCTGTATGTCTGTAAATTTAATTTAATTTAACCTTTTGTCACCCCAGAAACTGGGCAGTGACAGGTACACCTTTCCATAAGTGCAGGGGACATAATTCAGAATTCCAAATTTTAAAAAAGGTGCTACAAGAAGTTCCAAACAAAGGATGCTGATTGTTTTTCTGATTTCCCTGATGAAAGGCACTGTTCAGGATGCAGTGTTTGGCCTGAAACATCAGTTACTAAGCCAGGAGGAGAGCTGAGAGAAAAAAACACAAAATTTGCCTCTTTGGAGAATTCCAATATATTTATGTGTAATTTCACCCTGATTAAAAAAGTTAAATATTTAAACTCACTGTTTTAGCAGTTCAAAACGGTGTCCCAAGTAAAATTAATCATTTTGACAGTCCAACTTGTTTTGGATCTGACATGAATTTAGCTCTGCCTGAGATGCACAAGTGCCTCACAGGGAACCATTTGGTTTAATAAACAAAATAAAACACTGTTCCGCTCTGGGTCACAAAACCTTTACATTCGAACCCTTCACTCTTCTTTTCTCTTTTTTTTTTTCCTTAATTTAAAAAAAAAACCAAATCCACATTCTGAAAGGAAAAATCTATGCCTTTACAACAGGCAGCTACTGCCAGATGCAGTTCCCAGAATCCCCAATACTGAGATCATCACACAGTCATTAAGTTTATTTAACCTTTTTCTCATTTTGCTGGTAATGTTACAATGATCTTTAGGGTACATTAATCTGAAGCTCTTTGCAAAGACTTAGAGGAAGGTTTCATAACACTGGGTGTGGGATGATAAGAATGACAAATGAAATTCAGTATAAACAAATGCAAAAGAATCACTGTGGAAAAATTACTTTCTATGTGCACAGTGAGGGATTTTTCTTTGTTATTATTATACAAGAAAGTCTTGGAGACATAGATAGTTGTCAGACAGCTCAGAAGTGATAAAAATATAAAGGCAAAAAATCTGAATTATTAGAAAGAAATAAATAATAACAACATATGCAGAAATCCAACTCTAGGATTCACCAAATCCAAAACATGATGCAAGAACTTGTGACATACATTTACATTATCAGGCATCATCTTCAAACAAGGATGTATTTTTCACATCCTCATTCTAGTGGAATTATGAAAGACACCACTGTAGGATACTGTGAAGTTCAGTTATATTAATGATTTAAATATCAGATTTCCCAGCTGATGGAAGATAGGCTATTAGTTGTAATAGCCAGGATGCAATCTCTGTGGTAGGAGATCACTAAATCCTTGATGGATAGAGGCTCAAGAGCTATCCTACTTTGGCTACTTTTTCCATAAACATCCACTAATGACCTAGTGTTACAGATGTGGTACCACACCCAAAAAACTGGTCTGATCAGTACAAGTTCAGTTTATGTTTCTGTTAGCAGCTAATGGTTAAAATTTCTTTTACTGCAACAGGAGTAGATCTAAGCCAATGTCAATGCCAGGCATTTCTGAAAACCCACGTGTAAGTACGATACAAAGTGGTTTTTAGTAACCCAAGACCAGTTGGGTACCAGTAACTGAGATCCTTACTTCATTAGTTAAGTGACGACCAGGTTTTCACTATGTATATGTTAGGCTATGCTTAAGCACAGACAGCTGTGGTGCAGCCTGAATTTCACCTTTACTGACTCTTCTACTAGAAAGAGCCCTATAACACTACAACCTGCACATTTGGTCACGGCTTCACAAAGGGAAAATTGTGCCTGACAAATTTGGTGGCCTTCTACAATCGGGTCACAACGTCAGTGGACAAGGGAAGGGCAACCGACATCGTTTACCTGGACTGGTGGAAAGCATTTGACACCGTCCCGCATGACATCCTTGTCTCCAAAATGAAGAGACATGGATTTGACAGGTGGACCGCTCGTTGGATAAGCAATTGGCTGGATGGCTGCACTCAAAGAGTTGTGGTCAACGGCCTGATGTCCGGGTGGCATCCCTCAGGGGTCAGTACTGGGACTGGCACTGTTTAACATCTTTGTTGGCGTCATGGACAGTGGGATCAAGTGCACCCTCAGCAATTTTGCTGATGACACCAAGCTGTGTGGTGCGGTCAACACACTGCAGGGAAAGGATGCCACCCAGAGACACCTTGACAGGCTTGAAAGGTGGGCCCGTGCAAACTGTATGAAGTTCATGAAGGCCAAGTGCAAGGTCCTACACGTGGGTCGGTGCAATCCCAAGCGCAACTACAGGTTGGGTGGAGAATGGATAGAGAGCAGCCCTGAGGAGAAGGTCTTGGGGGTGCTGGTTGATGCAAAACTCAACATGAGCCGGCAGTGTCCTGGGCTGCATCAAAAACGGTGTGGCCAGCAGGTCGAGGGAGGGGATTCTCCCCCTCTACTCCGCTCTTGTGAGACCCCACCTGGAGTACTGTGTCCAGCTCTGGGGCCCCATTACAAGAAAGACATGGAGCTGCTGGAGCAAATTCAAAGGAGGGCCACAAAGCTGATCAGAGGGCTGGAGCACCTCTCCTATGAGGACATGCTGAGGGAGTTGGGCTTGTTCAGCCTGGAGAAGAAAAGGCTCCGGGGAGACCTAATCACAGCCTTCCAATACCTAAAGGAGACCTACAGGAAAGATGGAGAGGGGCTGTTTATTAGGGAATGTAGAGAAAGGACAAGGGGGAATGGGTTTAAACTAAAACAGGGGGGATTTAGATTTCATGTTAGGAAGAAATTCTTTCCTATGAGGCTGGTGAGGCACTGGAACAGGTTGCCCAGAGTGACTGTCGAGGCCTCATCCCTGGCAGTGTTCAAGGCCAGGTTGGATGGGGCTTTGGGCAACCTGGTCTAGTGTAGGGTGTCTCTGCGCATGGTAGGGATGTTGGAACTAGATGATCTTTGAGGTCCCTTCCAACCCAAACCATTCTATGATTCTATGATTTATTTTTATTATACTGTCATGTGGTTTTCTTTTTCTATTTCATTGTAACAGTAATTTTGACATACATTACAACTGTTCAAATATTTCCTTTAATCTTGCATTTCAGTCTTCCACTTTCTCTGCTTGGCTAATCATGCCAAGAGTTGCTCTAAGAAATGACAATTGTTTGTTCAATTTTTACCTCACTCTGAGTTTTATGTGCCATTTGACAACAACAAAACCTTTATGAGAGGTGGAAAGCTTTGGGAGCTTGTTATTTCTACATTTCTGTCAGAGTTTCTTGAGCCAGAGAGTGAAAAAAAACCCCTCACAATAATGTTCCAAGTTATGGGATGTTCTTGAAGTGGAAAGATAATCAGCTTGACCTGTTGGTTATTTTTTTACAGAGCATCTTCTTTTACCATGAACTGTGGCAAGAGTTTTGAAAATGAAGTGAAAAGTTAATCAAACAAACCACCTGAGGTTTAGACATTTTATTCTCCGTCCAAGTCTTACAATTCAATGCCACTGACAACTTCAGAACTGCTGTCTAATCACTAAACCCTTTAGATAACTAAATTCCTGTAGATAAATACATGCAGGTTACACAGACATTGGAAACAGAAAAGGGTCTCTGGACCACGTCCCAAGAGGCTACAAAGCAAAACCACCAGTCTCCGAAAACGTTGAAGTTAACCAACAAGACTCAAATCTCAGTGTGTACTCCCTACTGTACAAGGCACACAGGTTCAAACCTGTCCTTCAGGCAGGGAATTAGGCCTCAGTGTTCACACCATAGGCCTGTGTGTCATTCAGTATCATCATCCCTTTCCTTTGAATTCCAAAGGAAGGTTCAGATCTGAGGATTCAGACAGAATGTATTCTCAAAGTTTGCTGGTGAGGAAGTTTCTGAGGATCCCTCTGTCAGGTAAAACGTAAGGGGAGCTTAAGACCCAAGTCCAGTAAGATGTCCTCACTCTCCTGGTGGAGAAGGATATCCAAGAGGAGCAGAATCTACTCTTCTGTTTGAGCAGGGAGGACAAAGCAAAATGCACCTGTTGTTTGAGAGGGTCAGTGCAACGTGACTGCTCTTACTATATCCAATCCACAGAGATTCACCACATGCACACCCTGCATGAAAAGACTGTAGAAAAAAAAGCAAGTCACAGAAGCTCAAGTCTGGAGAAGAAAAAGAAAATAAAATCATTAAAATGAGGCCCGTAGATTAAAGAATAAATTGTGTGGGTTTGACTTCTGTAACTGGTACATCAATAAAATTAATATATTTAAACAAGGTATTTTATAACTTTCCATTCCTTAGTGAAGCTGATATGACACTATGAAGTTATATTAGCTGAGTTTGAAAAGTCTGCATTCTCTAAGTACCTTATTAATTGTAATGCCTATTCTGCATCCTGATGTCTACTGGCTGTATAAAATGAACTTTTTGTTGAAGTAAATCAATCCCGAGTAAAAGAAGTTCGTAAATATATTTCATAATAGATAAAAATGATACACAGCAAAGAGTCTTTGGACATTTCTTGGCTAGACTTATTTATTAGAGGGTTGCTCAATTCTACTTTCTGCTTCTCTTTTCAGATCACTAATGTGACAAAAATTGATTGCTCTCTGATGATAAGGAGGAAATTCATACTGATTTTCCTGCTGCTTCCCACATAGTTTCTGATATTTTTCTCTTTACTGCTATAACAGCTTTTTTATTAATATTTTCTGAGATATTTTCTCAATAGTTTGTTGTAGTTAATCAGCATTTCATTTTTCACTTGACTAATGTTAAGCATGATCAGTTCCCAACCGTGCTAACTTGAGGTTATAATTTTAATGCTATTATTGTTTTCATGACTGTGCAATGTTTTTTTCTGAGCAGTTACCTGTGGGGGAAAAAAAGCTTATCTGAATTTGATGCAAAAGCCAATTAGACTTTGAATATTTTAATTGTGGTTCCTAAAAGCTAGGAACAAAACATAATGAACACTTGCATAAATCCCAAAACAGAACCTGTATCTGTATCAGCAGGCAAAAAATATAGTTACTGTATTTTTCCTAGTGCTTATGATGGTGGAGGAAAGAGGGTAGTTTGGATCTGCATTTTTCATATACATTCTCCTATTGATTATCTTCCCTTAATATTTAACAAGTCTTAAGGCTGTTGGAATTTGAAGACAAATAGGCAGTATTAATTCTGTTTTCTTTTCATAGAATCATAAAATTATTAAGGTTGGAAGAGACCTCAAGGATCATCTCGTCCAACTGCCTCCCCACCACTTATTACCCAATAAACCATGTCCTTCAGTACCAGATCCAACTTTTCTTTAAACACCCGCAGGGACTGTGACTCCACCCCCTCCCTCAGCAACCCGTTCCAAAGCCTGACCACTCTTTCCCAGAAGAAATTTCTCCTAATCTCCAACTTGAACCTTCCCTGGTGCAACTTGCAGCAGTTCCCCCTAGTTCTGTCACTAGTTATCTGTGAGAAGAGGCCAACCCCCAGCTCACCATAACTTCCTTTCAGGTAGTTGTAGAGGGCAATAAGGTCTGCCCTGAGCCTCCTCTTCTCCAGACTAAACAGTCCCAGTTCCTTCAGCCGCTCCTCATAAGACCTGTGCTCCAGCCCCTTCACCAGTTTCATTGCCCTTCTCTGGACATGCTCCANCAACACCCCCAGGTCCTTTTCCTCTGTAGAGCTTTCCAGCCACCCTGCCTCCAGCCTGTAGCGCTGCCTGGGGTTCTTGTGGCCAAAGTGCAGGACTCGGCACTTTGCCACACTAAACCTCATCCCATTGGCCTCTGCCCAGCGATCCAACCTGTCCAGGTCCCTCTGCAGAACCATCCTACCCTCCGGCAGATCGACACTTCCCCCCAGCTTGGTGTCATCTGCAAACATATTGAGGGTACACTCAATTTCTCATCCAAATCTTCAACAAAGATGTTGAAGAGGATGGGCCCCAACACCGACCCCTGGGGAACACCACTATTTTCTTCAGATATAGGTTGTTCACAAAGCTTGTATTTATTATTATTGTTGTTATAATTATTATGTTGACTTACAGATGTTGAATGTAGAATATACTTTCTGCACTGCTCATTGCTAGAGTAAGTTTTCACACTTTCCAAATATAGAGTTGTTTCTGCATACAGCTGCAAGGTGAAAATGTCCAGTCAGGGCACATTAGATTAGGGAATATTGGCCTGTAAATCAGGGAAGAAAAGTTACACAGGAACAGCCTTCACTTAGTTTTTACAGCTGTTCATATTCCTATCTAATCAAGTAAGTGCCACCAAGATACTCTTACCTAATAGAGGGGCTAAGGCCAAAACGATAAAGACTGTTTGCAGAAGATAACTAACTACTTTCAAATTCCTATATTTTGCAACAATTTATTTTCTACTTCCTATGTTCCAAATACAAAGGCCTCAACCCCTACAGAGGCTTAGTTGTTGCCACATCTCTTCCTTCTCTTTGGTTTCTATAATGCTATCAGCCCAGGTCCTTTAATGTTACCAACCCTCCCTCCCAATCTTGCTTTTGTGTTCCGTGCCAGACCTCTTGCTAATAAATCCTAGAAATAATGTCTATTCTCATGCCACGTCTCACATCAACAGTCTCCTTCCAAATTCAGATGTCTTTTTAAATCCTGCTTCCTTCCTGTCTTGCTTCCACTCACCATCAGTAACCTTGACAGCCAATCTCATCCAAAGTATGACACTAAGTCTTGCTTTGCACATTTCCTGACAGAAAGTAAATCCCAGAATCAAGGCCCTAGCTCTTCTCAGCACTTCCAATGGTCCTGCAGAATATATGAAGTTCCTATGCCAGAGAGCACTTCAAGTTGCATTAAATGTGGGTGCTAACTTTGCATTGTTGGACACCAGCTTAACCTCTTTCAAAGTTTCCTTCATCCTGGGCTGAAGAAAACATGACTGGTTGTGCCCAGCAGCACAGCCCTGTGTCATCCTCTTTTTTTTTTCCCAAAGAAGAATGGATCTCTTTGTAGGAGAAATACAACATTAATCTTCTGATATTATAAAAGCACTATTACTGTCAGTGATAACCTTTGCTTATCTTTTACAGTTATTAATATTCCAGTCTTAAACAGTAAATGCCATAAATCTTCCCCAAAGTATTTTTAATGTGGCAGGACTTTGTTATCAGTTCTTAAGCTCTGTCACTAGATTAATCAGTCCAGCGTTTTTGTTTTTTTTTTGCCTTCCTTCTCTGTCTATACTTTTATTATTATGTTCTAAGAGTTTTATCCACAATGGATGGATAGGTAGGAGTCAATGCGCCATCATGTACATACAAAAATATTTACAAACGCATGTTCAAACATATACATTAAATAAGACACAAAATAGCTTCCATTCCCAATACTGTTGTGATTTTGACCAATATCATAGTAGTAATGACACTCACTTTTCTCTACAATATTAATGCAAAATCACTCAGTCACATTTTAGAGGTGCCCACAGTCAAGATCCCACCTTGCATGACTTCATCAACAGCGATGGATCTTTGTCCTTGAAGGATTTGATATATACCGACTACCCTAATAGTCTGTCTTCTAAACATAATTTTGACAACATAATAATGACAACATAATTGTCAGACTCTTTTCAGCAGTGGTGCCCAGTGACAGGACAAGAGGCAATGACCGCAAACTGGAACACAGGAAGTTCCATCTCAATATGAGGAAAAACTTCTTCACTTTGAGGGTAACCAAGCACTGACACAGGCTGCCCAGAGAGGCTGTGGAGTCTCCTTCTCTGGAGAGATTCAAAACCCACCTGGACATGATCCTGTGCAACCTGCTGTAGGTGATTCTGCTTTAGCAGAGGGATTGGACTAGGTGATATCCAGGGGTTCCTTCCAATCCCTACCATTCTGTGCTTCTGTGTTTAAACATAAACAGAATAAATTTCGCAGCACTTACAAATGTAGTCAGGATTGTATTGCTCTGCTGGTGCACCATTCCTTGGATCAAATAACATTTCCTGAATTCTTAGTTTCTAATTACACTAAAGGGTTCACAGCATATCAAAGACATAATAAGCCTTTGAATTCTTACCTTGGAACTAAATAGTATGAAACCTGGAAAATATTATAAAATTGTAGAATTTGGGAATTTACAGTAATCATAGTCTGGGGTATCATCTCTGTGTGAACTGTGTGAATGTGTTTTGATACTTTCAGGGAATAGCATACAATCTTAAAAAAAGACACGAAAAAATGCCTAAAAGCCCAAAATGGTGAAGGTCTGGGACTTTAGGTAGGGCTAACGTCTTGAATTTTATCCAGAAGCAAGTGGAAAGTTAGAGAAAAATAAAGAGAATTCAAAGACACTTGTGTTGGTTAAAAAACAACATGTTGACAAAGCTGGAGTTTATGAATAAACCTTGACTGACAGACATTCAAGGGGATGTATAAAATGCTGTCTTTTAGACGATCCATAGCTGCACAGTCTTTTCTACAAGACATATGTTGTTTGTCATCAATGGCAAGATGGTCGAAAAGTATTTCCTCACGCTTCTATGTAGTTATGAAGGAGTAAAACTGAAACTTAGTCCTTATGGCTTCCCAATATTTTGACAGAGCCGAGGACACAAAATGCTTTTTCTTTTAACAACTTATAGCAATACAGAAGGAATTTCTAGAAGTACTTTCACAGAGACTGTGGTATTTCATCTCAGTTTCTCTGTGTTCCCAGCAGCATTCACGTACCTTGTAGTGTGAGAGTGTAAGAGCAGTTAAAAGCATTTTCCTCTAATGAGAAATTAATTTCCCACTTTCAGTAAAGTCACTGGATAAATGACTTTGAACAAGCACCTCTGTCTGCCTCTTGGCTCACATCCCTGACTTTATAGCACTGACTGCAGCCCATCGTATTCATTTCTGGGAGCAAGCAGCAACCAGCCCATCAAGGGGAGAAGAGGGAGAGGAGAGGAGAGGAGAGGAGAGG
>VWZZ01002859.1:11659-23476 GCA_013399095.1 Psophia crepitans
AAGAGAGGAGAGGAGAGGAGAGGAGAGGAGAGGAGAGGAGAGGAGAGGAGAGGAGAGGAGAAGGAAGCTACAGCGTATTTCCAAGATGAAGTGAATGTGTAGTGTAGATTATAGTGTCCCTGAGCTTTTGGCAAGCCATTGGTGAGATGTCAAAACAAAACCAAAACAATGTTGAAAGGTTAGATTTAGTTCTTGGACAGTCTTTAATGAGCTATAGGAATAAGAGTGTTATTTAACAATTTTTCTTCTTAAACCATCTATCCTCTGTACTGCTGTAGGAAAGACTAGCTTTTACAAGCAGACAGGAAAAAAGGGTGATCTAGTTCAGATTTAAGATTCTTGATCTTCATTAGTACGGCTGTTTAAAACCACCACTTGAATAACAACTTTATATGGAAACCTGATTGCAATGTTTGGTTCCAGGAGAATTAGTTAATAATTTTACATTTGTTTATTTACAAATTACTGTGATGAACTGTGATTCAAAGCAAGCAGGATTCATCAGTCCTTAAATGAAAATACTTTCTCACCTATAAACATGCATCACTGACAGTGCTTTTAGAATCCTATTCAAAGGTGAATCTTCCATGAGGTTCTTACCAAGAAACTCTGCCTAGAGAAATAGAAAAAAAAAAAAAAAAAAAAAAGAGGATTGAAAAGACTGTCTTTAATATTAAAATGCTGCGATTTTCTCTTCTAGAGTATGATTTTTTACTTTTTCACATAAGATTAATTAATGATTTCCCTTTGAATTAGGCAACTGCATGACTGTATAGCTCTTTTTACAGCCCTGATATAGCCTTGCATTTCCATGGCTCCTACTTGTCTATAAATGGGGCAAAGAAAGAAATTACATATCTCAGACAACGATGGAGACATGGGGCATTTCTTCTTTGCAGCAGATGGCTGAAATAACTTCGGTGAAATTAGGTGATTCAAACAGTGAGATCCAGCTTTCTGCCTTTGAAAACTGTTAGGCACTGATGGACCAGGGTTCCCTCTGTTTTTACACCTGTGTAAATTGCAAGAAAATAGTGGGGATGCGGCGCACATCTTTACACTGATTTATAAGGCAGTGTTTTAAATTGTTTCAATGGCAAATAAAAATGAAAGACAAGAGATTCAAGTAATCAAAATGTAATTTTTTGTCACTCCTGTGACTTCTTTGTAATGCACGTTAGGGTAAAGCTAGTTGTGTTTTGATATTAGCAAGGTCTCAAGCTCATGTTCCATTATATTAGCATTAGACGTTATAATCTATAATCAACTTCATGGAACTGCAATAGCTGTGTCAGAGAGAAGATTCTGTATTTGTGTTGTGCTTTTACATCTATAGAAAAAGTATGGGAATCAAAGGATTAATTTAATGAGTAGGGGGATCTCCAAGTATAATCCTGACCCTGCTTCCTTCTTGCAAAGTACTATTTTACTAAAGTAAACAGGGTCAACAGTTGTTTAAAATCAAAACCACAAATTCTGAATCAGGGAACCTAACTGGCAATGATATCAAAGTAACAATGACTGTAATTTCAAAATTATTTCAAAATTCAGAATCTCCTTAAATAAGAAACATTGCACACAGTATCCATTCTGAATTAATGTTGCTTCTGAGAGCTGAACACCAAATCACCGCACAAAGAAGGTTTGGTGTCAGTTGCCAGTATGTACGGACAGTGCTGTCACACCATGGAAACTGTGTTTTCAAATATAGAAACAGTGCAGCTGTATGACTTACTTTAAAGTAAAGCTGTATTTTCAGCCAGTGGCATCTGCCAAATTGTGGGTGATGCTAGATCATGGCAATATGGTTAAGTTTGTGAGTTTGTATATAATTACCTTACAGGGGAAAAGAATGTGTTTCACTGCCAGAAAGGGAGGAGAGACTGAAAGAGTGAAAAGAGCTACTCAGTGAAGAGAAATTCTGCAACACAAAGCTGGAACATCTTCCATGTTCAGAATTTGGATAGTGGGAAGTAGTGAGGACAATGTATCTTTTCATCTGGATTTCACTCTTCTGGTTTTATGTGATTCAACCAGTCATCTCAAAAGTTGCACATCTTCTAATTCACCATAAGAGTGTCTTTAAGTCTTGTTATTATCCAGGCAAATATTAAACTTCAACTTCAAAAATTTTCCATTTGTTTAAATTTTCTTATGTTGGAACCAAAAATTTAGCCAAAAAGGAACAATTCATAGTTTATCCTCTCTTTTTTCCTAGGTGGGTTTTTTTCTGCATGTTCTCTTTTCCCTTTCCCCTTTCCTCCATCCTTGCTGCATTCTCTCAGTGCTCCATAGACCCCAATCCTTTTCTCACAAAGAAGCAGCTCCTTATAGTACTGAATCTTCCATACAAGGTTTCTGCTTTGAAAAAATGCTGGTTACTGTACTGCATGGGGCTACTTCCCCCATCATACTATTTCTTGAATGGTTGCAGGAGGTTTCTTGCAGAGGCTGAGAAGATTTTTCACTTTCTCTGCCAAAACAGGGGCCAAAATAAGCTCTTCACTTCTGTAAAAACAAACAACAGATGGATAGGGGAAAGCTCATGTGCCAGTCATAGCACCCAGGACTTGCCTGATAGGCAAGAGCAGCAGCAACAGAACACCTATTTCCTCACCCTGTGTTGGCTCCCAATACAGAAACACTGCCAAGTTTTGGTAAATTTGTACAATTTTCCGGAGATGTAGGCATTGCAGAGGGTAGCATTCCTTAACCCTGCGTAAGGGTTCCTACGAAGCTTAAGTTTCATATAACTTTACTTTCTAATTTTAATACTTTTAATTTACAGTATTCTCCTGAGACATTTCTCACTGAAGGAACGAAAACAGTGTTGGTAACTTTACCTCTCTGACTCACCCACCAGTGATGAGGGGGAGAACGTAGCCTTCTAAATCGTTCACTTTCTGTGGTCTAGTGTTCAGCCACGATGTCTTGGCTTGTGCCTACCGTATCTGGGACTTCCAGATGGTCTCTTATCCAAGTACAGGAGAAGCCCAGGAATGCTTAGCCTCCAAGATCATTTGCATGAGATGCGATGCAATTGGAATGGCCTTTACTCTAGCTCCATCTTCAGTGGAGTACAGACCATGTGAGTGCGTCTGTCTCTTGATGTACAGTAAGCTAAGCTGAAATATTAAAATAGTTTGCTGATTGTGCATTGCATCTACTGAAGAAGACTGGATGAGGTAATACAGATTTCAATGGTTTTTAATGGAGCACTAGGAATTTTCATTAATCAATGATTACCATTACTTTAAAAGTATATATACAAAGCCTGTGAGAGCTAATTTAACAGCTAATGAATAATGCAGGGAAGGGACAACTCCAAGTTTACATATGTCCTGCTACTAGAAGTCAAAACACTCACCAGTGATAACAATGTAGTGTCAGTCTTAAAAGGACCATTCTCACCATACCAATAATTTCATAAAATATGTTCAGGAAAATAAGACTTAATGACCTGAAAGAAGGTTAAAAAATATACCAGGTTATACATAGACTGTGAAAAAACATCTTTTGAAGAATCCAGACTGCTTTCACCCTGCTGGTATCAACTACATAAATGCCAGTTAAAGGTCAGACATAGAACAAATCCAATTCTACCTCAGGATTTGCCTTCACACTAGAGAGTCTTCCTATGTTTTATGGCTAAAGAGAAATGTTATATGTACACTTCTGATAGAGAAAAGGAAAACTTTTTTTTTTTTTTTTTTGCTTTCCAGGGGGCCATTTGCAAAAATGACCTTTAGAAGGGTTTCATCCTAAATTTTTTTCTTTCTCATCTGGTGATAATTTGATTTTATTGATCTTCAATACATATCTTCAACCAGCATGAAATCTTCTTGAGAGGTTTAGATGGGAACCATAGAAACAATACTTGGAAACAAGATGAGAATTTTTTCAAAGATTTTTGGCAATATAATCTTGTGCTTTTTCTCTCTTTATCAAGAGAGGTTTGATGTTGCTCTTCAACACCAGAAAGTTCCTAGCTTAATTCACCAATATGTACTCTAGTTATGTAAATGATGAGAGGTGATTTGTCAGAAATATTTATGACTTCTTATACAGAAGCACATCAGACAATGCATCAACCTCCCACACAGATAGAAAAATATGAAAACTGGAGGTATAAAGTCAGGAAAAAAAACCCAGCAATGTAACGGCTCATATGTCCTATAGCTGGTTGTAGAATAGTTAGGGTAAGGTGACAGACTTCAGTGTGTTCAGAGATGTGATAATAAAATTACAGCTCCCTAAGAACAAGAATTAAAAACTAATCAACCTAGAAATATTCAACAACATTTCTTCCTGACCTTGTCCTTAGTCTCAAAGCATAAGATCACAACATTAGGAAAAGAGTTGGACAGAGTTCTCGTCTGGAAATTAAAATACTGGAAAAAAAGCTCACATACTCCAGCACAAATACTCTTTGCCATGGGCAACATTCACTCCTACCAAGCAAAGAGCAATACCGTTGACATCATTAACAAATGTTACAGTCTGTTCAGTGCTAAGGCTGGACAATGCTGTGTTAAAGGAAGGAGCAGCTGTCCACATGTAAGAAGTGATGGGAGAAGCAGCATTTACTTTGCCAACTCTGTGAAATAGCAAAAGTAAAATAAAATCAACCCTTTATTACTCCTTTTCTATCGCCTTTCCCCATCTCATTCCCATCCCAAGGAAAGTTAAGAAAAGGTTCTGAAAGTAAAAAACTTGTGTGAAATAAGTTAATGTGGTAGTCTGGGACTGGCAAGAGACTGAAGTAAGGCAGAAAATGGCTTCTTTTAGCTTAAAAAGGATCAATTGAGGAGTGCTTTAGGCTGCTGGCAACAAGAGAGTATAGGCATGGATTTGTTTAGTCCTGTCATTTGACTATACCCACTGTAGCTCGTTAGGAAATAGTATCATTTATAATCATTTTCCATTTGTTGAAAACAAACAGAAAATATGCCATGAAAAGCTCCCAGAATGTCTGTTTCTTATTTAAAAGAGAAAAAAAGAAAAAGTAACAGTCTCAAAAGTGAGGACTTGTATGTCAACAGATTCTGTCAGCAAGGAAAAACAGATTTTCCCCATAATAATCATTAGGTACTTCTGCAGGATGTGAAACTGGTCCTGCTCTGAGAGGAAGAGAAGTGCAATGTGTAAATGCAATGTGGTCATTATAGATTCAAAACATTATATAGTATCACATATAGAGTATGTATTTTCAGAGAGATTCCAGAAGGTTTTTATACATAAGGAAAAAGCTATTTTGCTAGAGTGCTAAGATTTGTATAGAAGAAAAACATTCTTTCTGACTTTTTTTTTTTTTTCATATTGTTAAGTGGAAAAAATAGCTTACTGGAATGAACAGCCCTAGAACCTGGAAAAACTTCTTAATGTGCCCAAGTGGTCAGAAGACCACAATGTAAATATGTGCTCTAGATGGGAAAGATGATATTTTAAAATCATTCCCTTATACTGGATTGGGTTACATTAAAAACTGTGCATTCTCACTGGAGAAAACAAATTCTGACCAAGCCTTGTGCTTGATCTCAAAGTTCCGTGTAGATGGCCAGGCGTGTTCTACTGAATAACTGCAAATTAAGAGATGAATCAGGTCTTACTTAAGCAACCACAAATTAGAATTCTTCATTGATTGAAAAAACATAGCTTAGCAGATAAAGACATGTATCTCAAAACCCATGGTGCTGCACATTGGGCCTGACACCACACAGATGAGTATTGGCACTGAGGTTGATCACAAGTGGCGCTCATCAAGGGTCAATACTGTTTAACAGTTTCATGAAAAACTTGCATGATGAAGCAGAACATTCCCTCAGTAATTTTGCTGACAACAGCAAACTGGGGAAGCAGTTATACACTGGGATGTCAATTGTCTATAGAGATCAGCTGGCAGCAACCTCATGAAGTTCAGGAACAACAATACCCCACCTGAAGGAGAATAACGCTGTGCATCGGTAAGGTTTAGGGGCTGACTGTCTGGGGAGCTGTACTGTAGAAAAATAGCTGAGGGTCATGGTGCTCAACAAGCTGAACATAAGCCAGCAGTGTCCCCTGGAAGCAGGGAAAGCCAGCTGCATACTGGGCTGTATTAGTATGGGCATAATCAACCGATCCAGAAAAGTGTTCCTTCCCATCTGTTTAGTGCTTGTGAGAAAATATAGAGCACTGTTTCCAGCGTAAGAAAGACACTGGCATTATGAAAAATCCATCAGAGAAGTACCAAGCTCAACAGGGAACTGGAGCTCAGGATTCATGCAGAGGGGTTGAGACTCCCGGATTTGTTATGTCTGAAGAAGAGAAGTTTTGAAGGATCAGCTCATTGTTTTTACCTAATGGGAGAGTGTAGAGAAGATAGCTGTCCACAGCAAAATAGACAACGCCATACCAGTGCAGGAGAAGCAGTCCAGAGATTGTATCTGACACCTGGTTTAACAAAGTACCATGCTGCACTGTGTGTGGAAATGGGTCAATCAGCCCACACCTTCTCTTCTTCCCCCATCTTCCACTTTCCGTTAATCTGCCCTGTTTAGAAAAAGCAAAGAAAAGCCATTCCCATGCTCCCCGGAAACCCTAACAATATGGCCTGCTTGTATCAGACATAGTGTGGCCAGCAGGAGTAGGGAGGTGATTGTCCCCCTGTACTTGGATCTGGTCAGGCCACATCTTGAGTGCTGTGTCCAGTTTTGGGCTCCTCACTACAAGACAGACATCGAGGCCCTGGAGCGTGTCCAGAGTAGGGCAACGAAGCTGGTGAAGGGTCTGGAGCACAGGTCTTATGAGGAGTGGCTGAGGGAACTGGGGTTGTTTAGCCTGTAGAAGAAGAGTCTGAGAGGAGACCTTGTTGCTTTCTGCAACTAGCTGAAAGGAGGTTGTAGCCAGGAGGGTGTCAGTCTCTTCTCCCAAGTAACAAATGATAGCACAAGAGGAAACAGCCTCAAATTGCTCCAGGGGAGGTTTAGATTGGATATTAGGAAAAGTTTCTTCACTGGAAGAGTAGCCAAGCATTGGAACAGGCTTTCCAGGGAGGTGGTGGAGTCACCGTCCCTGGAGGTGTTCAAAAAGCATATAGACGTGTCACTTTGGGACATGGTTTAGTAGACATGGTAGTATTGGGTTGACAGTTGGACTCGATGATCTTAGAGGTCTTTTCCAATCTTAAAGATTAAATGATTCAATGATTCTGTGGTGTAAGCTAAGCACCTCTTTCCATCTTATAAGAGTAGGATGTAAAATATAGTGTAGAGAATAGCTGCTGCAATTTCTTCCAGCTTTTTACCAAGCAGCTGCAAATGAAGACTTTGTTTATACAGAAATCTTATCAGAGCAGGATGTTTTTAAAGGTTTAAAAGTCTGAAGAATGAACGAAATCATTTTAGACACACACACACACTGAAAGATCTTTTCCACTACTAGTTATTTTTCTTGCTCCTACTTTCTCTTTAACTCCAAGGCATTAGGCAGTTCTGAGCCTCCTTAAAGGTTTCCCTGGATCAGAAAGAATAGTCTCTTTCTTTTTCCTGGTCATTCACCTGGCTGTAGAAACAGCAATCAAATATTTGAGACTCTAAGAGAAAGGTTTTATTTATGTAAGCACTAGAAAGGCTCAAACACATAGAAATCAGTAGAGGAAGTAATAGGGTACCACTGGAAACTTTTTCATCTCTGTGGAAGACACTAAAGTGGTTGGAATAAGGCAGCCTAAAGTACAACCCTGTGCCAAGCTGAGAGAGAGGCCTTAAATCTATAGGCAGGCACTGAAAAGCAGTAGTGAAGTGTCTCACATATAACTATTGGAATTTCAAAGGATGTGAACTGTTGCTGTAATGCTGGAATGAACTCCTCATTGCCATGGCATGCAGGAGCATGGTAAAAGTAATCCTGATGAAAACCAGTGTGCTGAAAACCTATCTTATATCATGTCATCAGGACCATGTACTGTTGACCTACCTACTCTAAATTGCAAGAGCTTAGGAATTGTTATCTAGACAGCAGCTACAGCATGCAAACTAGCACTTCAAAAGGCAATGTACCACAGTCCCTTCTCACAAAGCTGGTTTGCAACCCACTGTGGATAAGAAATCAGCTGAGATACCTGAATTGTGGTGTTCCACTAATCACCATGGAAGTCAAATTTTGAGAATTAGTTTTGAAAGGATGTAAGAGGAAAACTGAACAAAACCAACAACAACAGCAAAAAGATATCCTGTTGAGTACATGCTGACATAGAAAAAAAACAGCTAAGAGGTGAATGACTGAGTCTGCATTGAGCACAAGTTACAGGAGGAAACTAGAGCTCGCTTGGAGGCTGAGATCTGCATGGTTTGAGCACAATGAACAGCAAGAGCTGAAGGATAAGAAGGCATCAGAGAGGAGTTTCAGAAGGGAAATCGATGTGGGCTTTGACAGTGTCAGAAGATGAGTATTTCATTAGAGTATTTTTTGAAGCAGAGGCGAAGAGACACAGAAGTCAAGACGCTTATACATTACAGAAATACACAGAAGGGTTAATTTTACTGCCATAGATTTGTCATCTGAAAGTCTGCTGAACCACTTGACTCATTTCATTGAACTTAATTTTCTCACTTATAGGACTACCAGAGACCAATAAGGAAAGCACCTCAGCCACTTTGAACTATGACTACAGCAGAAGGTTGGTTTTGGGGGAAGTAGCCATGTAGATGTATAAATTGTCTTCACTTATTTAAGGACACAAAGTTTGCCAATTCATCTATTATTGTCAGAAAACATCCCACATTATGACCATCAAGCAATACTTAAAGCAAGAATTTTGGCCAGTTTATAGACAAAAAGCGTGCCCATGTGGCTAAGAAGGCCAATGGTACCTGAGTGGTACCTCTAAGAAGAGCATGGCCAGTAGGTCAAGGGAGGTTATCTTCCCCCTCTACTCTGTCCTGGTGAGGTCACATCTGGAGTTCTGTGTCCAGTTCTGGGCTCCCCAGTTCAAGAAAGACAGGAAACTACTGGAGAATGTTCAGCAGGAGGCTACAAAGATGATATGGGGACTGGAGCATCACTTGTATGAGGAAAGGCTGAGAGAACTGGGTCTGTTTAGTCTGGAAAAGAGAAGACTGAGAGGGGATCTCATCAATGCTTATATCTGAATATAATGTCTAAAGGGGGGATGTCTAGAGGAAGGGGGCAGACTCTTCTCAGTGGTGCTCAGTGACAGGACAAGGGGCAACAGGCACAAACTGGAACACAGGAAGTTCCATCTCGACATGAGAAAAAACTTCTTTGAGGGTGATGGAGCACTGGAACAGGCTGCCCAGAGAGGCTGTGGAGTCTCCTTCTCTGCAGATATTCAAAACTCACCTGGATGTGATCCTGTGCAACCAGCTCTGGGAGATCCTGCTGTAGCAGGGGAGTTGGACTAGATGATCTCCAGAGGTCCCTTCCAGGCCCTGCCATTCTGAATCTCTGAAAAATGTATTTCAGTCCAATCTAGAGAAATCGTGAACACATCAAAGGATGAATTCTGAACCAAAGGTCAGAGGAAATACAAAGCCTGCTGTATTAGTGATAAACAGCCAACCAGCTCTGATAATCCAACAGACTATACTCAACTGGGCAAACAATGTAGCCTTTTATTTGAGCACATGCACTCAACCAGCAAGTTTATAGCGCTTACCCGTAAAAAACAGCTCTTTTACTTTAGGTAAACAGATAAAGCTCTCTCAGTAGTCCTTTATCTCCTCCATGGTGTATACGGTGCAAACATTGGGCTAGTGACCTGAGAGTACACCTGCTGGAAATGGGAACCATTCTATTGACGTCAAAGGCACTAACCCCCAGCAGCACTAAGTGAGAACCTGGCCCAGAGTATATTTTGACATTTGTTAAATGTTACATTTTTTAAACTTCTCTCTATTTTTTTCAAGCAAAATTCTGTCTTCCCTGGTTGCTGCTCAGCTCATATACACAAGTCAAATAGTCTGAAATCCAGGGATGTACCTAAAAAAAAAGAAAGAACTTGGTCTCTTTTGCTACCTACTTAGAGGAAGGAGCATTTAATGAACAAAAAAAAAAGAAGAAAGATTCCACTTAGACTTTCCCTGCCTTTATTTGACTTACTGTCTTCTGATTCTCTTCAATTTTAGTCGCTTTTACAATTAAGATTCTGGTAAGAGTTCAGACTCAGGCTGACAATGGCAACTGTTCAATGATTTATGGTACGCTGTTTAAATAGGTTTCTCAGTTTTAAAAAAAAAAAAGCTTCTCAGAAAGAGGAAAGCACGAAGGTAACAAGAATCCCATTCACATTTTGCAGTGCCTTTTTCAAATATGACTTGGACCTTAACTTTCCAAGATACCCATAACTCCTGCTCAGACAGATACCTGGACTTACTGCATGTGCACCCTGTGTTGACCTGTGCAAGTACAAAGTGGCTGCACAGCCTCAGCAGCCAGGGTGAAGTTGCAGCCATGTAGTGTAATTATTGTGCACATATAGACAACGTGCACAGGGTCCCCCAAATCCTCCACATGGCTACTGGAGTATTTTAAGGAGTAATAACTGTCAATTGCCTTGAATTGCCAGAAAGTATGTCCAAAGTGATCTGTTTAAAGCTGGTTTTTCTTCAAGTGCCTTCCAAGACAGGCCTTTCATATCTGGGCTTTGAAATAAAACCAAGTTTTAGACAAAATCTTTTAAAAGCAAAGAAAATTCAGTTTAGTGTATATGCAAGCAAAAAAAAAAAAGTTTAAAAGTCTGTATTTGTTTAAAGGAAAGCTTGTCCATTGCTTTAGTTATACATTATTATCAAAGGAGATTATCTGCTTTTGAAATGGTAAAGAAGGAGAAAAAATATATTTTCATGTAAAATTGCTTACACAAAGACTAGGAAATTCCAAAGATCAATTTTTCACAGCTCACCTTTATAAAAGCCTACCCAAATAACACCATAAAAAAATAATATTTACCCAATTAGAGCAAATACAATTTACTTTTTAACCATATGTATTCTGCTCAGGCAATATCTTCTCAATTCATTTTAACTATTACATCAAATTAGTCCCTGCAGTGTTTTGATAAGCTTGAAGCTCGTGGCCCTGCAAGATTTGAACTTCTCATTCATTTTTACTTTTCTATTTAGTTTTCAGGATTTTCAGCACAGCCACTGAAAGAGGGGCAACAGATAGTTCACACTCCTCTTTTTTCTGGACTCATTCACAGTCAAACCACCATAACCTAAAGATTATCTATCCTCCTCAAAAATAAACCAACCCCCCTGTATCAGACAACTAAGCTTTCAGTAACCTCCTCACCAAATATAAGACTCCTGCAAGAGTTTGGTTTTGTCTGTATTACTTTTAAAGTAAAAGATGTGGGAAGAATGTGAAGGAAGAAGCACAGACTGGCTGGGGATGCACAGTTTAGTCTTGAAGGATTTGGAATTTATTAGAAGCATTCATTATTTCACTGGAAATCTCACTCTAAAAAGGAACCAAAAAAACCCTGCGTTCTAGATTTCCCACAAAATAAAACAAACAAACAAACAACTGGCGACCGGTGGTGAGTGGTGTTCCCCAGGGATCGGCGCTGGGGCCCATCCTCTTCAACATCTTTGTTGATGATTTGGATGAGGGAATTGAGTGCACCCTCAGTAAGTTTGCAGACGACACCAAGCTGGGGGGAAGTGTCGATCTGCCGGAGGGTAGGATGGCTCTGCAGAGGGACCTGGACAGGTTGGATCGCTGGGCAGAGGCCAGTGGCATGAAGTTCAATGTGGCAAAGTGCTGGGTCTTGCACTTTGGCCACAACAACCCCAGGCAGCGCTACAGGCTGGG
>VWZZ01002859.1:23664-38962 GCA_013399095.1 Psophia crepitans
TGTGGTGAGCTGGGGGTTGGCCTCTTCTCACAGATAACTAGTGACAGGACTAGGGGGAATGGCTGTAAGTTGCGCCAGGGGAGGTTCAAGTTGGAGATTAGGAGCAATTTCTTCTGGGAAAGGGTGGTCGGGCATTGGAACGGGTTGCCCAGGGAGGTGGTGGAGTCACCGTCCCTGTGAGTGCTTAAGGAAAGGTTAGACGCAGTACTGAAGGACATGGTTTAGTGGGCAATAGGTGGTGGGGGGACGGTTGGACTAGATGATCCTTGAGATCTCTTCCAACCTTAATGATTCTATGATTCTATGATTAGAGATATGCAAACTGAGGTGTTTGCAGTAGCACAATAGCATCATGCACAAATAAAAATAAAATAAACTGGGAAAAAAAGAACAAAACCCTATTCCAGTCAGTGCTAGTCTCAAATTTTTAGAGCTGTAAATAGTAAAACTCCTACAAATTATTTGTTTTCTCCTTGAATCATTTAGCATTCTTGATATTTGAAATCTCCCTGAACTCTATCAGAGCAGAGCGAAACATGTTTTCAGTGAAACGTGATCTCTGCGAAAGATAGGATTTCAGTGATCAGATGTCATCATTGGGCCCTCTCACAGCTTCTTCATGCAGCCTACTTTCATTCTACAGTGTTTGAAGAAACTGCTTTGGAGCTATACTGTCACAAAGATGTGAGGATGGCTCTACCAGCTCAGAGGACCATGTGGCAGGAAGCAGTGATGATAGCTAGTGCTAACCAAGAAACGAAGAAGGGTCTGTGCAGAGGGGAGTCTGTCCCCTAACATCTTCCTTATCCCCTCCTTCTCGCCCCAGCCTTGGGGACTCCATAGACTAGGAGCTTCCTCAGGCAGATATCGACCAAAGAGTCAACATCCATCACCAATTAATTTCTCAATTTATTTTTTTCCTTGCACTTATTTCATATACTTTTGGCCTCCACAGCAATACATAACCATGGCTTCTACAAACCCATTATGCATTTCATTCTTTGAAAGCTCAAGTGTTTGTCCTCTGGGACAGTAAGTTCTTTGGAAGTATGTATCTGTTTGAATGTCTGGATTTCAACTCAGAGAGCAGCTGTGCCCCCTGCAGTTACACACGCTGTACCTAAACATTCACAGTACTGGGGATTCTTTCAGATCGAGGAGATGATTAGGTTATTGATTTAAAGTTTAGGAATGAGTTTATCTGCAGTTGTAAATCAGTATTGCTCTATAGGGAAGGCCTTGACATACGCTTTTATATCTCTTGTCACAAATTTTTTCAAAGTATCCCTCAATTTTGGCTTACTGTCTTTTGAAAATATTCTAAATGTTTTTTCTCTTTGGACTTGTTTGGGATGACGCATGCCTTTTTAGAGTGTTTGCGGAGATTCCTTTGGGAGTTAAAATGGTATGTGAGGTGATGTAAACAGCTTTTTATATTGGATGCAAAAATGCATCTTTACTTCAACACACACTGGATTACGTCCCTATTTAGGGGGCTGTAGGGTATTGCACTGTAGAGCAAGACCAGTACATTGCAGGTGACTTGAAAGCAATATTGTTATCAAATTTGCACACATGAGCCACCATGATATTATTTCACCCTTAGCAGCCTGATCTCAGACACACATTGGCACTGTGACAAAGAGCCTTTTGTCTCCAAGGCCCCATTCTGAATGCAACATAAATTAGTAGCAAGCAAAGTAGGTACCTAGCTGCTGGCACTCACTGGCTTGTATAAAATTAATTGCGTGCTGTCACAAATTTTTAATGATGTAGTGTAAAAACATCATGCTGCCTGATCCTATACTGTCAGCACTTGTGCCTGGTTGACCATGAAACCATTTCAAAATACATTTTTATGGAGTTTAAGGCCAGAAGAGACCACTAGAAGACCAACACTGACTACCTCTCTGTCACAAGTGATTGCATTGCTGTTAGTTACCCTTCTACTAAGTTCAGTGACCCAGGAGCAATGTAAGCCTTTTGGTCCCAAAAGCCTAGATGGTTTCACACTAGCAATGAACAAAAAAAAAAGAAGAGTACCTGTGATGCTAAAGGCCTTCTGCTGGAAAGGAACTGGCACATGGGAATTATTTGCTCCAGCAGAACATATCACACTGTGCACAGGTGAGGAGAGGTGATGCAGGAAGCAGAGATGCTCTTCAAAAAGAACCAGAGGACATTGACCAGAGGGAAATTTTTTTCCACTCCTAAAGTCCGCTTAGGTCTGCAGCCATTGGTAAGATTATTTTTAATAATCTTTAATCTTAATCTAATAATCAGCATTAGGTATGTTTATCATAAACTCCTGAACACAGCCCCCAGCAGTATTTTTCCTGGGCTCTGGAGGCATCCCTCCTTGCATGCTCGTAGGATGGATCCGGCAGCTTCTCGTCTCTGGCAGGGCTGCTCTCTGCACAGGCCTGGCCTGCATTGCTGGGGAGGCTGACCACCTCATTTTGCCCTTCAGATCATTTTGCATCATTTCCTCTGGCACTGAGCAGAAAAGATCAGTATGAAAGTGTATCAGTTGTAGGTGCCCTGGTGCTGGTGATGGGGGCTGCAGGGCAGCCTCTCTGAGTTGAGGCTGGGGCTGCCTCATGCTGGACACTGCCGGTTCCAGCCAGCTCCAACCTACCCACCGCAGGGCACGGCTCAGCCCCGCAGCCAAAACATGGCTTGGCAGAGAAGAATGAGGAAAAATCTGTGAGAAACAGCCCTGCAGACACCAAGGTCAATGGAGAAGGAGGAGGAGGAGGTGTTCCAGGTGTTGCTGACATTCCTCTGCAACCCTTGGAGAAGACCACAGTGATGGAGATTGTCCCCAGGAAGCCCATGGAGGTCCACAGTGGAGGCAGATATCCACACAGCAACCCATGGAAGACCCCACACCAGAGGAGGGGGATATGTTCCAAAGGAAGCTGCAGCCTGTGGAGAGTCCACACAGGATCATGCTGTTTCAGGGTTTTCCTACCCTTGTCAGTAGGAAATTGTACCTTATTGCTAGAGCAAACTTGTCAAAAGGTAGCTTTCGGACACCAGGTCCTGGAAGGTTTTGCAAACTAGACTGAAAAGATGTAAGGCTTGTTTTCTACCTGCAGTGACGAAGTATAGTGACTGTTTGCCTCTTGGTACTCTCTTTGGTTAAACCAAAAAGAGCCACCTTAAACCACTTAAGCTTCACAGCAGAAGTTTTTTTCTCCCCAGAGTCTTGATTGCTTTGTACCCCTTTGCCAAACTGTAGTATTCCACATCCTTCTGAGTCTGATCACCAGGACGAGACTAGCAGCATCTTACTAATGCTTTGTTTGCAGGCAAGAACAGAGTGCTTCAACAGGTATTTCTTTTCTTTTTCATACATCCAGAAAAACTGTACCAGTTGCATCTGACACAGCATTGCATGGAGTCATTTGTCTAGAATATAAGTATTTGGTTCCCAGGAGAAAATCTCCAAACTCTTGAGTCTACCTCCCCTGCATATTTGATTGTCACATGATACTTGTACTTGCCTGTATTTATTTGTATTGTATGGAGTGAGTGTTAGAAAGAGAAATGGCTTGCCTCTCAGTTCGTGATAAGGAGGGGAGAAAATTAGAAACGTAAGGGGACATTTTTTCTTAATTTCTTTTGCTGAGCTGCATGAACATCTCCTACTCTTCTGGCATGAGTCATTACTTTCAAAGCATAATTCTGCAGCACATAGTGTAACTTTATTCACAAAATTAAAGTGGGTGCATGATTCCTGTGTAAAGTGCTGGAGCTATACTTATTAAACGGAAATGCCTATTTGCCTCAATTTGCACAACTTCTTTTCACTACTCAGATGATCCTAGTGTGGAGAAGCAAGGGAAGACACCTTTTAAACTAAAATTAGAGAAGCAAAGCAGGGCTCCTGCCTTGCTCGCGGGGTGCACGAAGCACAGGGAGTTGAAGCTGGGGCTGAGTGGCACTTAGCCCCACGTGCTACCACTATATCCGCAGGTGATGAGTGACTCACTGTCACAGGACCAGCAAGTGACTGCCGGAATTAGCATCCCGCCTGCGGTTTTGAAGAGAGCTGGGCCCTCTCGGCTGTGATAGTTTATCACAACGTTCTGCGATGCTTTACAAAGTAATATTTTCATTTGCCTCAGTAAATCACCCATCAACAATGTCTATTTTTTTCAAGTGCCAAAAAAAAAAAAGTGCTCTTTAGCAAAGTTTTACTTCCTTTCAAACTTCTGATAAAAGTCCATAGGTTTCCTGCACACAAATTAACTGAAAGTCATAAAAATGAGGGAAGTTTCAGGCTGAGGTTCAAGAAGCTACTGGAAGAGTTAGATTTGCCTTATTTTCATTTTTACTCCTGCTGGCTTACAGAACTTAAAACTCATGTTATGAGGAATAGCCAAATCCTAATTCCATCAAAAAAAGCCAAGGTTGTACTAACAGGAAACACTGACCTTCATCTCAGCCGATTTTGATTTTTTAGAATATTATTTACTGTACTACAGCAGAGAGCACTCTGGCTTTGCAAGTAGGTACTTTATGGATTTATCCAGGTGACAAATACTGTGGCATGATTTTATCAAGATGATAAAAGACATATGTTTACCTTACTTTGATGTAATTTTAGGTTTACTTTCAAGCACTGTAAACGCTAATTAGACCAACACAACTATTTGTGCTTTGCTTCTGTTTCACTCAGAAACTGATTTTAGTAAAAATTGCAGGAAAGTACTTTCTCGACAATTTCACAACGTGAGCTGTGGAGACCTGTTGTAGATGGATATGATCTCCTGATCCTACTATGTTTGTATGAAATCACCAGTGTAAGTGCCAACTTAAAGTACTGAGCACCAACACTTCCTAAAAATAGCCAAAACTACATTCAGGCAGAAATTGATGTCTCTATAGACACTTAGAACATGACAGTTCACCTGCATAATGCACTCTGTGCTAATTCAAAGTCCTACTGGATTTTCATGTATAAACTAATTATTTTTGGGAGTTATTACCGTGATTGAGTATTTTTCAGGTTTTAGACCGTCGCAACAGAAACAAGCAGAGTCTAAAGAAACACAGAATATTCCTTATAAACTCTTCTTAGACTTTCCAGTCAGGAGAGCTTATGGTCCAACCATACCCCGACTTGTGGGTTACCGAAAATATGTCATAAGTTGTCAGAGGAAAAAAAAAAAGACAGAGAGAGAAAGAAGGAAAAGAGAAGTCATGTCATAATTAATTTCTTTATATCACAGGTAATTAATGCGCAAAAGCGATCATCTCTACCTTCGGAAGCCAAGTGTTTTCTATCTGTATTTCTTGAATACCTTGTTTTTAATTAATTACGTGTTTGGATTGGAAGTATCTTACACCAAATGTCAACTTTTCCCTTTTGCATTAGCAAAGATTTAATGCGCTAGTGATACTGCCAAGAAAGTTTGACAAAAGTGATTATAAGGTAACCTGAAATGTCCCTTCTGGATCTGAAGTATTCTTTTCTGCAGGCAACCTTTAACAACATAGACACAGCGTGTATGGAAAGATGTGGAAATATCAATTAGAAATACACTAAACAGATCTCAGAATTTCTAATAAAATACAGTATCTGTTCCACTGACAGACACTATAGTTTTTGATCCAAATTATCTTAATGGCATTCAATCAAAAGAGTTCCCAAAGTCAGGTGTAAAATAGAGTGAATGACCTCATGCTGTGTAGAAATAATATTATTTATTCTCCTTCCTTAAATTCTTTGCAAATACTTGGTAATCTCTAAAAGGGAAAGAAAGTTGGCAACACTTCAAAATGTTTCAAGCCAGCTTTGTAATATGACCATGTCTCAACAAGCAAGTTAAAAAGTGAAATAATTTACTTTAGCATTCATAAATTTACCAAAGCTTTTATCTATTCTCAGCAATGAAGCAAAGAAAAGCTAATTTTTAAAAAAGTTTTATGCCCTAGACATGATACGATGATTCAAGGCCATGGCTCATAAGTTTAAACTGTGCTTACCAAGGCCATTCTCTATTACATCCATCTCATAAAACTGAAGAGATAAAAAAAATGCTCAACATTTCCTGAGGAATAATAAAAAAATGGGGGGTCTGTGCAATCATTTTCCTCAAGAGAGATTTTTCCTCCTACTCATTGAAAAGAAGAAAATCAAAAAAAAAAGAAAGAAGAAAGAAAAAATGTGAAACATGTTTAACCTCAAAGCCTTTCACAATAAATCAGGAATTGGGAAGTTTTGGGCAAGAACATTACCTCATGGAAATCAGGTTGGCTCATGTCGCATAGTGGCTCTGTGCCAATTTTTGCCAAATATAGATTTGGCCCATAAACGTAGCCAACACATTTTAGGCTTGTGTCAAGCACAGTCTTGTCAGAGGTATATTTTATTGCAAATAAATCTACCATTAGTTACCCCACATGGAGACTCAGAAACACAGTTTTATTTAGCCCACTTGGTTTAAAGATATTGATTATTAAAAAGAAAAGTAAAGAAATTCTTTCCTGTGAGGGTGGTGAGGCACTGGAACAGGTTGCCCAGAGAAATTGTGGAGGCCCCATCCCTGGAAGTGTTCAAGTCCAGGCTGGATGGGGCTTTGGGCAATCGGGTCTAACGGAGAGTGTCCTTGCCCATTACAGGGGAGCTGGAACTAAATGATCCTGTGGTCCCTTCCAACCCAAACCATTCTATGATACTGTGATTATAACACACATAGCCTTGAATTTCTAGCATTGGCTTTCTGCAAGGGAGAATCCTCTTCCTGCGTCAGATTTCCCAGCAAGTGGTCAGCATGGTGCTTGAGATTGATCCTCTTCTTAACAAAGAAGGAGGTTGTGTCTGGCAGAGCCTTCTCTGTGAGTGCTCCAAGACTTGGAGCTTACTCCTTCCCTCAGTCCAAAATAGACTGGATTTGGGGACCTTCCAGGGCTGCTACAAAAAACATCTGTTTGGGGGGGGGAGGGGTTGGAAAAGGCTGAAGATATATTTGCTACAACAGGAAGGGGCAGAAATGAGCTATTGTGAATAGCAGACTAACTGATCCTTTGTTGGACTGGTCCTCCTATTGTCAAGTCTGCATCGCATTGCTAATGCAGTTTTCAGGTTTCTACATCTTGGAAAGAGGACTTTTCAGTTATTCTTAAAATTAAAAGTGCAGTAATTAACTGTGGAAACTTGTGGAAATGAAATAAAAAAGTCCTACCATGCATATTACCCACAATTTCTGTGACTTCTAATGTGTGAAAAAAGTGCTTGAAAACTTTTAAAATTGAAACAATGTCAGACATAAATAACTGAAAAATCCTACTGGAAGCTGCACTGAATGGTGTTGTTTCATTTTCCTTCTTAACATCTTGTCACTGGATCTGTCTGGACACTTATGTTACACTAATGCTGCACTGAGCTGCATGAAGGCTAATTTTCTTTGCATTACTATTAAACATAATAGTAGTCTCAATGTAGTGTGGTTTTCAATACAGCATTATTCTAAATATTAAAGACACTTTAAATATATTTTTGCTACAACAGCTAAAAAGCAGTGAAAAAACAGATGATCCAACTTCTTTATTTTGGAATTGGCATCCTAAGCTTGTCATCAATATAAGTATTTTTTATAGTTTCTCTAGAGAGCATCTCTGCAGACCTCTATATAACAAGCATTGTATTCAACAATGCAATCATCAGTCAGATTCAGGACTCTTTGGTTCTTAATAGGACAAGAGGAAATGGCCTCAAGTTGCGCCAGGGAAGGTTTAGATCAGACAGTAGAAAAAAGTCTTCACTGAAGGGGTTATCAGTCACTGGAACAGGCTGCCCAGGGAAGTTATTGAGTCACTATCCCTGGAAGTATTTAAAAGATGAGTAGATGTGATGCTTAGGGACATGGTTTAGTGGTGGGATTGGCAGTGCTGGGTTAAGGGTTGGACTTGAGGATCTTAAAGGTCTTTTCCAATCAAAATGATTCTGTGAGACTATGATTAATGGAGCAAATTCATTTAAACTATTTCGTAAATAAAATGAAAAAAAAATCTCCTTGCTGTGTTCGTCTGCTCCGTTGCATAAATGCAGGTATTGAGTACCATATGAAAATAATGTTAGAGGGAATTCCACTGAGCTTCCAGATGCTTCTTCAGAAAAGGATTTCCCTTTGGTCATATCCTAAGCCTTTTGCAGATGCCTCAAATACCATAAGACACCTAAAATAGCACTAGCTGTGTGAGCTGAGGTACCTGAATTCCTGCCTCTGACAGCTGGTCAGCTGCAAGTCTCTTGAGAGTACACTCATAGAACTGAGTTACTGACTTATATGGAAGCTTAGGCACTTCAGTAACCAATAGCTATACCTCGGTGTCTTGACTTGGAGCTGAATCTTACATTCGAGATAAGAATCAAGACATTATCTGGGGCATTTTTTAAAAAAATCCCAACTGAATAGACACCAAAGGGTTTTATCCTAGACTTTCCTATGCATTGCCGCTATAAATTGACAAGGGGGGGAAACCCGAAATACAATAAAACACAAAAAAACCCTATTGCTAGCAAAAAAACACTGGATCTATCTAATCAAGAGGTGTATGTGATTAAAATAACACATTTACTTTTATTTAATATTGAACATCTCTTTCATTCCAGAGGCATGGATTTTAATCTCCAAAAATGTCTGGGGTTTGTTATGATTTCTATGATTTTGTCATCAGAAGTGGAATTTGCCTGCACCATGCTGCCAAGACTTCCAAGTGTGCCTAGAGGTTTCAAGGCCATGTTTTTAAATGTACGATGCTGACACAAGGTGTGTCTGGAACAGGACCTCTGTTTTCTTTATGCTGCCCTTCCACCATGCAGTAAAATCGAAACAGTCAGCAATGTTCTTCATGCACCGGTGCATGTCCAACCAGTGTACTACTCTCCACAAATACTAGCATCATTAAGAACCAATGGGTTAAAAATTCTACGATCTGTGGAAAACGGATTGGGATTGACTATTGTCATCTTTAGTTGCACCAAACACTTTATTTAAAAAGTGTTATACAAGAGCAGTGGCTGGACAATAGTAAATTCCGATATTCCTTCCCAGTTGAAGACTCTCACATAAGCTAACGTTTGTGAAATGGCTGAATCTCATTCACAAACATGAACAGACAACTAAATTTGCAAATAAGTTATGAAGGATGGTCATAGATGAGAAAATTAAACAATATTTGAGTCTGATAAACTACAGATAAATGTAGTCCTTCATTCTCCTCTCCGCACTAGAGTTTGCCTGGTTAGAAACACTACATCACCTCTACAGTGAGCACGCTGCAAACCAGATTGACTTTTCTTAAGGATCTTTTCAGCATCTCCTTTAGAAAGTCTGGTGAACATTATTTCAGCAAAATATCAACTGTTGAGAGAAGCAAGATATCATGATCATTGTCAGAACATGTGCTATCACTTTTCTGTTTGCAATAGTGAATGATATTTGCATTCTTGAATCTCTCTAGAGTGCTGTTCTCCTCTCTGAAAGTCAGCTAATGTACATGTCTTCTAAGTCAAGACTCTTATGTTTTCGCATTCCAGGAGGCATGGTATGGGCATGTGCTGCCATGTCGTGTGGCACTGGTTTGACAGCTTTACGAGTTTCTGCTGCATTTATTAGGAAATCATTGAACAAATCATGGTATGAGAGAAGAAAAATGCAGTTTTCATTTAGCCCCATTGTCTGACTGTGTACCTCCAAACAGAAAATACACTGAAAGATGTAGTCGTTTTGAAAAAGTGAATATTACAATTGTTAAATATTTTTCAGCACGTATTCAGTACAAATGAGAGTTAAGCTGGAATAAAAGTTAGTCAGTCAACATACCAGTACTAGGAAGAAACTGTGGTCTACTCAGCATCCTTGCAGCTGAGAGAAATCTTTATATTTATTATTAGTTCTTACGCTAGTATTGCAGATGGCTCAGCTGTACCCAGGATTACACTTTCATACTTCACTACTAATTTTGGATGCTTTACACCCGTGCACACTTTTGTGTGTCAGGTTTAGCTTTCGATAGTACCATCTATCTGCAATCCTTACTGAAGTTAGTGGATTCTGAGCATGCATCTATGAAAATCATATCCAAAATGTTTATATTTGGAAGGCGGCAAAGCACCAAAGTTGTTTTCTCTATTATAAAATGTGTGTCTTAAATGTTTTTATTTGATTCAGTTTGCAAACCAGGGAGATGGGTAGGAATTATAATAAGGGATCTGTAAGCATTCGGGTAGCGTATTGCAGTTATGAAGCACTCATTAGCATGGAGGAACCGTAGTGTGGTACCATAGTGCTATAAAGCAGTTAATAGATAACAGTTTATGTCAAATGCTTAGGAAGAGAAAAAGAGAACATGGTAGCATTAAATATCAGACTTTACCTAGGTATAATTCTGCAGTGAAAGGTGGATCTATGGGAGATTAGGGGAATGAACAGTTTTCACCTGAGTAGAGCAGATGTACATTATACCATAGATTTTAAAAGGGACCAGTAATAAAGCCATTCAAACAAACTGCTATGGGAAAAGACAGATTTGCTGTCCTCCAGACTCTGTTTCATTTACCCTAAATTAAGAACCCAAGGTGTAATTACATGCTCTCCCAAACTGCATTATTCATGTGTCCTGGATCAGCCAGCTAATTCTTCTCTAAGGTCAATGGACGGCACCCTGGAGGCACAGGACCCACCCCAAGCAGTATGTATCCTCTGTACACACCTGAGCACAAGGCAGTCAGGCTTTGTTGTGGCTTTGCCTGGGGTAAGCATACTCTCGGTGTGGTACGTGGTGTTCCTGCTCCATGGCTGTTCCTGCACAGACACCCTTCTCTGTTGCTGTCACGTCTCCCTGCCACAAACAGGCCTTGGGGGCTCAGAGGTTTTTCTGCCCCGACAGACCCTGTGTGTAGTGCCAGACCAAGGAAACCCAAGGGGCATTCAGACACATCTCATGGAGACAGAAGGCAAATTCATTCCCAGCTTTCAAGCACAGTTTCTTCCTATCCCTTTACTCCTTCCCAGAGGAACTGCAACCTCTGTCTCCTAGCCAGCTGTCTCTGGCCTCTCGCCATCTCTTTAGCAAACTTGTGCAGCCAGGGCTGCCTGTATTTTGGAATACATGAGTCTCTCACTTCTTCCACCTCACTGGCTCCAGTGCATGGCTAAACCCAGGATTTGGAATATCGTAGGTTCCTGAGTGAATTAAGCAGGACAAAAGAAAAAGCAGACTAGTCTCTGTTCAGGTACAGAACAGAAGAAAGATGTCGCTTCCAAAGCTGAGTTGTGGTCTACAGCCCACAGTCACGTAGCAGGAGGATGCCAGGAAAGCACTCTTATCACCCAAGGACTCACTCCAAAGTGCAGAACTATCTGCACTTTCCCCAGGTATCAGAGTTAGCAGAAGTAACACCCATCAATTCCTCACAGTTACCAAGCTGAGAAGTGAGAGGTGGAATTCTAACTTAGAGAGAAAAGGTGTTTGGGGAGGGGAGCTGATCCCGTGTGATCTTTAACTTCAAAACAATATGTGGGTAAGTACAAAAAAACACTTTTCTCAGATGCTAAAAAAATTCAGAATTCTTTAGTAGCCTGAGTTGAGTTTTGCTTCTGTACAAATGTGATTTTTAAACGAAAGTATGGCACAGTTCTACATACAATGTCATTTTGAGTGGTTGTTAATCTTTAGGGATGAATGCTTAAGCAGGTACCTCACGAGTGAAAGACGTATTTTTTCCCATATAGAAATTGCAACTGAAGTACTGAACACCTCAGCAGCTGGATCGGGACACAATGAGCACTGTGTCTATGCGGCAAAAAGAGAGGATATCAACTTTCAATAATATTTACATAAAATCCCTTTACTTCTTCATCTAGAAGCTGAGCAAATAATACCAGAGATTTTCTCCTGACATTTTTTTAAGATTGATTTAATTAGCTTTAGTTATGTTCGTGTTCCTTTTGGACTTACTTTCCGTGAATATGAAAGTGATTGCATTTCACATTCATGGAAAGTGGATTTAAAAGTTACATTCATCATTTCAAAACCCAAATTTAAGTGTAAGGTAACAAAGGCATTGAGATTGCAAGTCTGTGCATGCTCATCTAATCAGGGAACAGGAAAAGTACCGTATGTCTCATCAGCACTGTCATGTAATCTCAGCAGCATCACTTCAATTTGTAAAATTGTGGTCCATCAATAGAGTAACATATTCAGGGATCGTTATAGAATATACTTCAACTACAGATAATTTAAAGATAAAATGATCTGTTCACAGATGTTCTCTGAACATAAAACAAAGCTAAACTCTTTAGAAACAGTTAAGAATTATTCATTCACTTCTCCTGAGTATGGAATATGGTCTATTAAAACACAGTTATACTTCCCTGTACAATCTAGGAACACTGAGAACATTGAGATAAGTGATGGCTAGAAGGTATCCCTCTTCCATTTTACCAAAATAGAAGCTTGATATAAACATTTGTTTAAAATAGTTCATTTTTAATAATAAGCAAAATTTTAAATCTGGACTGACATCTTAAATTTAGGCAGGGAATTTCTGCAAATCCGAACGCTAGTTCAGTGCCACAGTCATTGCTATTTGGCATCAGACCAGGTCTTGTTTCTACTATTTTTGAAATCACAGACAAAACCACAGGCAACTGGACCTCTCCTAGGAAAAAAAAATTGGATAAGAAGCAGAAAGAGTTTAATATTCTTCCATCCTTTAGTCCCAAAAAGAACATTATTTTGATTTCTGTTCTCCTCATTTTCACTTAGCAGTGGTTGTAGTACTTAGAAAGAAAAAAGGAAATATGTGTGATTGCTACTCAGATATAGTACTACCCTAAATATTCAACATATTTTAACTATATTGGGACTCTTATTAAAAAAGGCAAGTAAAGCAGCATCCCTCTTCTGTCTTTTCAAGATGAAAAAATGACTGTTTCAAAGAGGGTGAGGTTGGGAAGAATCCCTCATTAGACCAGTGACAGAGGCAAATTCTGAAACAATTAAAGTTGAAATATAGCTCATGGTGACATACTCCCAAAATATTTTTCACTGTATTATCTTCCCACATCCCAAACACTGTTTTTAATACAAAATGTCCTAGCACTCTTTTTGCTGCTAATTATGGTCATTGTAGTTTTCAGTTCTGCTAAATTAATAAAATAAATAAATGAATACATAAAATATTAGCTATGAGCCTGAATGACTGAGTAAACTGGATTCAGCCTGGAAAAGAGAGAAATGAGGAGGTAGGGGCTATAGAAGTGTCCTGGGCATGGCAGATATGGCTTTGCTGCCCATTCTTTCTCCCAGTATGAAAAGGTACAGGAAAGCAAAGAAAAGAAGTAAGAAAAAAATGTCTGACACCAGACACCTGGCCATCAGAACTCCTGCCAAAGGTTGCTGTGGGTGCAAAGTTTATGGATGGCTAAGGACAGGCTGGACAAACAGACGGAAAAGACATTCTCTGATGGTCACTGAATCCCCCAAAACCGCACATAACTCAGGAAATTCCCTGAACTGAAAATAGCTGAAGCCTAGGAGAGGACTATTTTGTACTCTTCTTACACTCTCCTTGCACAGCTGGAGTCTGCTGCTGAAGATGTGTACTGGGCTACGCGTACAATTAGTGACTCAGTACGAGCCTGCTTATTTTTTCATACAGGTCTTTGAATAACAATATGGCTATTAATAATGAGTGGCTTTAGTAATTTTCTACACAGCAATTTTTTTCTTACTCAATTCATGCAGTTTTTTGAAAAAAATCTTCATTTCAAGGTATTTATTTGGGTGTGAAATTTCAAATGTGTCATGATCTGCTGAACTGGGCTCCAGAAATGCAAGACTCGCTGTTGCTGTATTTTATTTTTTTGAATGCATGAATGTATGAATGAATGAATTAGTTGACATTAACTACTTCTTTAAATCTAACCAGTACAC
Organism: Psophia crepitans; assembly: GCA_013399095.1. Lineage (NCBI taxonomy): Eukaryota > Metazoa > Chordata > Aves > Gruiformes > Psophiidae > Psophia > Psophia crepitans. The sequence goes on from VWZZ01002859.1 coordinate 37,621, forward strand.
AGACCAAATTTTACAAGATTAAACAGAATAATTCTATGCTTTGAACACATTCTGATGCTCAGATTTTTAAAGGACTTATTTCCATTGATCCTTGGAAACAAGTTCTACAGAACTTTTAATCCATACCTCTTAGCACAAATTGTAAATTAACCACTTGATATTTGAAACTGAAAAACTGACCTCCAAATAATTTCCAGTATTCGTAAAACCGGAACTATCACCTTCAATGAAGATCACCAAATGCGGATGGATAAAAATAATACTTTACAATTTGTGAAGTTCAAATATGAGAGAGGTCAGGCTCAAATACCGGTTCCTAACTTTCCGTTAATTTTCTGTGTTGGGTCACATGGCCCGACCACATATGAAGGCCTGTAATGAGGAATGCTCCTCCCAACCTCTCTCAAGCTGCTGCTGTCCACGCTGACTCATTAACTTTAAAAGCTGCTGACATCTGTCTGCCTGGTGTTTCCACTGCTGGTACTAAAGCACATTGAAATACAGTTGCTTTGTTTTGTTTTCTGGCTATTAAGGTTTCACTGCGACTATGGACCTGATTAACCTGTCAAGAAACGTCAAGCTGACATGATTATAAGTAGCTTCAGACAAATGATGTAAACACAGAAGGCTTTTTAGCTCCGTTCCTAAAATAGCAAATTTCCCCTGGGTAAATCAGAGCTAAATTTGTCAAGTGGTCAGATGCCTTCTTACCAAATCATGCCTTTCTTTTCCTGCTTTTCAAACGCAGACTGATGATACACATACATCGCCACAGCACAATTCACTGCACCTTTATGCCTTGCGCTCCAGGTTTGTATTTGTATTAGGACTGGCTGAGATGGAGTTAACTTTCCCCACAGCAGCCCTCACAGTGCTGTGCTGTGCATTGGTGGCTAGAAAGGTGTTGGTAACACACCAGGGTTTTGGGTGCTGCTGAGCAGTGCCGGCACACATCAAGGCTGTGTCTCCAACATTCCCCCTCTCCATTAGGCTGGGGGTGGGCAAGATCTTGGGAGGGTACACAGCCAGGGCAGCTGACCCAAACTGACCGAAGGGATATTCCATACCACATGATGTAAGATCTAGGTTAAGAGAAAGGAGGAGGAAGGGGGACAATTTATTATTATGATGGTTGTCTTCTGGAGCAACTGCTATGCATACCGAAGCCCTGCTTCCAAGGAAGTGGCTGGGCATCACCTGATGATGGAAAGTAGAGAATAAATATTTTGTTTTCCTTTGCTTCTGTGTATGACCTTTGCTTTTCCTTTATTAAACTGCCTTTATCTTGACCCACGAGGGAGGGGTGTCCTGGTTTCAGCTGGGAGAGAGTTAATTTTCTTCA
>VWZZ01002859.1:39135-126875 GCA_013399095.1 Psophia crepitans
GAATGAATTCCTTGTCTTGCTGTGCTTGTGCACGCAGCTTTTGCTTCACTTATTAAACTCTTGTATCTGAACCCACGAGTTTTCTCACTTTCACTCTTCCGATTCTCTCCCCCTTCCTGATGAGGGGGACGGAGCGAGCGTTTATGTGGTGCCCAGCCAACGGCTGGAGTAAAACCACGACAGGTGGGTTTCCCCATCTTGTTTTCTCCCCTCCCTGCCCTGCTGAGGATCGGAATCATAGAGGGCCTTGGTACGCACCTAACATCCAGAAAAGATCAACCCACCACAGTATTGTAGTTTCTGTAGCCTAGAATTGGTTGTCATAGACTTTGGAAAACTAATCATTTCTCTGCCGTTCAGTGATTCTCATACCTTTGAATGAATGCATACATGATACAATAATAATCTTGACTGTCCAGTTATGTAGCTCCACATGACCCAGACTGATTCTACATGTATTAGAAGCCATGCTGTATTCACTGAGCTTGTATCATTACTACAGACTTCTTGCATCTCCAATTCATAAATTAAGGTGTATACTATTCACTGGATATGCTCCTTTCTTGATATATATATTTGTAACCTATTGGATTTGACAATTACAACAAAGTCTTAGGTTTAAAAAAACGCTCAAAAGCAGGGCTTGGACAGTATTTAGTGACCTGAACCCCAAACTACTATCCTAAAAACGTCTATTAAGGCAGTAATTCTACTAACCATCCCAAGCCTTTAGATGAATGCTTGATAGCCATCCTTCCCTTTGACAGTGAGTCCTTAGCTCATACCCATGCTCTGATCTGCCTAAGTGTGAGTGGCTTAAGATTTACCTCCTTAGCCAGTCAGTATTCAAAGACAAGGCATCCTTTTGTATCCGTGGGGCCTCATGTGATAGGGACAGACCCCTAAAATTCAATTACAAACTTTTCTTTGTTCCGTAGTAGAACTTCTGGAAGAAGAAGTTTGAGGATATGAAACACCTTTTACATTTTACCTTAGTAATTAGCGTACTTATACAGGAAAATAGGGTAATGTCTTTGCCTGCTGGAATTCCGATTCCCCATTTTCTCATGCCTTAAGCCATGATTTGATGGATGGAGCACTATCAGGATTGTTCCTTTGAAAGCTGATGCACTCTGAAGACCACATATCTGATGCACAGAGAGAATGACTGTTTAAGTCAGTGGTTACAACTTGTTTTTTTGAGAACATATGCTGGTTTCTGGTCTCTGTTCCCATTGCCCTTTTAGCCTTGTATTTCAAATCCATGTAATATAAAATACATTAAAAGCCTTAAATTCTAAAACCAGGATCCAGCTTACCTTTCCAGCTTCGATGGCCCATGCTGTGTTGTGTCTTTTTAGCCTGATCAATCTTGAACTACCTTCAAAATAATTACACTTGAGGAAAAAGACATCATTTCAGGAGGAAAAAAAAAAAATGAGTTCTTCCACATGTTGCTAGCACTGATGCTGTTGTCTAAAGTTTGATGTGTCTGATACCTCTCTGCTTTCCAAGGGTGCTAAGTTGAGAGCACCTTTGGGACACTGTCCTGGATGCACAAATCTTGAGTGAAGAAGGTCAGCAGCGCTTTTCTTGATGAGTCTCCCAGAGCCTTTCTTATGTCTTCCTTTATGTTTCCATACTCTCTTACCTGAGGAATCGGGTTCTTGCAGGGAGGAGGGAGCCCTGGTCTGCCTGGGATGGTGGGCAGTAGCTGTCCATAACTTCAGCAGATTCCAGCCCCCATCCACAGCAGGCACCAGCCAGCACCTCCCCGCAGCCCTTAGCAAGTTATTTGATCCAGCTTTCACCATATCAACACCAGGGTTTCACATCAGCTTATTTCGGAAAGCTCTTTGCCCAAGGTGATGATGCTTTAGGTGTCTCCAGCATTCTGCCTAAGCTGAGCTTCCTAACATGGTTATAAGTTACACAGGAGAAGCCAGGCAGGGACTTCAGAGGTAGCACATTAACTGGCAGGACATGGACCATATCGAAGAGATCATACTTTGTCTGAAGGTGTCTGGAGCAGATCCAGGGGCTCAATATGAACTCCGAGACACAGAATGGCACAGTCAGGGAAATATGCCTGGGACCAGCTGAGCTGAACAGTCTCGTTTAAATCCACTGGGCAAAATATTTCAGTGAAGGACACTGAGGTCAGCTGAATCTGAGAGCAAAAAAGGGCCTTATTTTGCTCTTGAACTTCTGTTGTATGTTCACTGGAGTTGTGCACAGAACCAGAATAGTGCTTACTTTATGGGTTTGATTTTAGATTTATATCACATTTTGTTTCTGGCCCTAAGAGGCTTGAAACAAGCTTTTAAGCTTGTTGAGTGGTTTACCTCATTGACTAAACACAGAGAGCCAGCCAAAACTTCAGGTCTAATACTAAGATTGAAGATGCATTTTCATTTCAATCTAATCCCAAGCGAGTAAGAACTCAGAGGACAGAAATCACCACCATACAGCCAGAGCCCTCACAAAAGGTCTGAGATGAGAAGTATGACACAGCCATAAATCCCACTGCCCAGAAATGGTCTTTCTCAGACCTGCTGCACCGTGGCTGTTCAGCACCTTACCCACACGGCATGCTGTGAGCAGGTGCAAGGTGGCTCTCCCTTACCTTGCAAACGCTTGCCTGCTGTTAGCACTGTAGTGAAACCATACCAGTAAGACCTGATAAAGCAGCAAGCTATACTGTCTCTGCACCACCGGCTTGTACCATTAGGGTTAGGGATGGCTGGTATCACACCAACAGACTATTCAGTTTAAGCTGATTGTTCTGCAAGACATATCTGTAAATACATATTTCACTAAGAAATACCATTCAGAAAAATATCTTCTCTTAAACACAACCCAAAGGTAAAAATCCATCTTTTCTTTGACAATCTCTTCCAAAACTCAGCTGCTCTCCATCTTTAAGCTGAAGTGACAAAGCATAATTGCTTATATGAGCACACCTTCCTATTAATTACAGCAGAATTTAGCAGAAACTGCTGTGCTATGCTTTCAATAAATTATGAAGACATATAAAATTAGAGGCCCGTAATCAACATCAGATCTTCACCAGTGAAAACATATTAAAAGAAATACCTTGATTGAATTATAAATGGTGCACAAAAATAAGCAAAAAAGATCTATCTTCCAGCTGAATGTCACACAGGGTGTTTGCTAACTTACTGATAGATATTATTTCCCAGTTTTCTAAAGGAAGAGTAACTGGAGGATGCTTAGACCAGAGCCTCCAGAGCCTGCTATAAAACAAGTGAAATGTATTTAAGATGATATACTTTCTAAGGAGAATATAATCTATTATTTATGCATTTCAGTTTCTTACGCTGAATCATGTTTGATATTCCTGCACAAATAATTATTTAGCAAGTGTTGTATAAATATTGAAACAGTCATTTATGGACAGAAATCAATATAATATCTCTGTTTCGCTCTCTTGAGGAACCTAATTGTAAAGACTGTGTTAGAATACCTTCAAGACCACACCTTTGGAAGGACAACATATTACATGAATTTACATCTAGGTCAAAGCCAAAAGAACTATTTTACAAACAAAGCAAACCAGGCACTGCAATCACTGAACAAAGAAGCATTGATACTAGCTGTCTCGGCTGCATGGGGAACGAAATGAAACTCGTACTGCGTTACATCACAAATTGCAGTGTTAGGAAGGGGAAAGATGCCTACAAAGATTTCTCCCTCTGTGGGCCTGCTTGTGCCTGTGCTGGTGGGGCTGGGATGTGCAGCCTTAGGGAAGGGGAGCTGTGTGTANTCTGTGCTGGTGAGGCTGGGATGTGTGGGTCTTGCTGTACATGCAGCACAAATGAGTCTTAGGGAAGGGGAGCTGTGTGTAGATCTAGGAAAGGAAACACAGAGGCTTTTTTCCTCCCAAAACCACATTCTGCGCGTTCAAGGAAAATACCAGTTTAGACTCTGTGAGAAGTTGAATCTCACAGGGGAAAAACACAGTATTATTTCTGCTTACCCTAACTGACCACCGTGTTTGACACACTGAGTCAGATCCCCAGTTTGCATAAATCAGAGGAAGTCATTGAAGCTGTATCGATTCACACAAGCTTATTTTTTAACCTGATGGTATTTCAGACTATATAACTATGATTTGAAATAGAGCACAATTAGTGAGATTCCTAAAAGAAAAAGGAGGTGAAGCAATACAGCGAACCAGAGTAAGCTGAAATATGTTTAACCACATAACAATAGCAGCCAAAAGTAACACTTCATTACTGCACTTGGGGTTACAGTCATTAAGTTTGCTTTTTTTCCTGTTTCTTTTATAACTTTGCAATGATATGACAATAAGATCCTCTGTGAGAGTCAGGCTTGCAGACAACACTGGCCTTTCCACATGTCCCAGGCTAGAACACTACGTATTTTGATACAAAACCCCCAGGTGCAAAATTAAATCTGAGGAAGGTAGAGCTGAGACTTCTGAATTTTTTTTAAATTTGTGTCACTGTCTGTCAATACAAATCCAGAATTATAAAAACCCTTAATGCTTTGAAATACTTACAGCTGTGTGTAATTAGCCCATTCTGTTTTAAAACATTCTCTCTCCTGAGTTCCAATTTCTTGATATTCAAGCTAAAGTGACATTCAGTTGAGAAATACGAGTTTCAGTGAAAAAGCTGGTTAAAATGCACATGTGAAATTATTTGAGTACCAAAATATTGATCAGGCCAGGAGGAGCTGACTGAATAAAAGTAGGGGAATTATTTACTTCCTGAAAAACAAGTTATCAGTTTTCCTCAATCCATATTGTCTGCTTGTGACTTTTTTTATACCTTTGAATTAAAAATGTAATCATTAAAAATGTACTTCGACTAAAATGTGCCTGGTTCACAGAGGAAATCTGTGGCTATTCAGTAAAATATTCAATTAGCCTGGAGTAACTTTTATCTGTTATATTGAGCCAGCACAAAAACTCACACTGCAAGAAATTGAATAACTTCATATTTTGAGTGTATGAATTCATGAAGGCTAAATGGAACAGGGCACACCATACTAAGCAAGAAATTGTATGAGGCCAAGGCCCTGCAGGTAGCACTATGAAAGGTGAAGTCAAAGAAGGAATGATCTAATAAAAGAAACTTTAGAGCAGAGCAATACAGTGAATGGTATCAAAGTGAGATACCTGATGGTATTTATTCAAGAACTCAGAAAAAAAACGCATATGTGAAACTGTCGAACTACTAACCGCAGCATGTAACCCATAGCTTAAATCACCAGAAAGATCAAAGCATCAACAGTGACAACAGTTCTTAAAATAAACATCAAGTATGATCCTGAAAACTATGAGCCAGCCTGACAGCTAAACTAGGTAGACTGGTGAAAAAAAAAAAAAAAAACAAAAACCAAAACCAAACCAAAAACACCAAACCAAATCAACAGATAATACAAATAGTAGATAAATATGACCTATTCAGGCTTAACCTTTTGAAGATAAAGAATACCTCATATGACATCTTTGAAGGGGCCAAGAATATAATTCTGTTGGTAAAACCACTTGGATATTCATAAAACTACCTGTGAGGACCATCATGAAGGTATTAAAGAGATGCAGTTGCCATTGGATAAGGAGTAAGATAGATCGAAGCGGGAAAATTAGGTGGAAATAAGTAATTTCACAGTGCAGGCAGATCTGCAGAAGTATCGCTGTGGACACTACTTGTGGATATAGTGAGGTGCAAATACTGCTGGTGAGACACATTTAGTTGAGGCAGTTAAACCTGAAGCGTTTTCCAAAGCACTGCAAAATGTATAACAATATTGAGGTTCTGAATTATAGATGGCAGATGGAACTCACTGTTGATGTACGTGGAGTCATGAGCAAGGGGAAGAGTCCTCTCAGGATACATATACACTGATGGACTCTTATTCAACAGCTGCTGATCAGCAAAAGGATCTATGAGACACCGTTGATAGCTCTCTGACCATGTCAGCTCAGCAGTGATCAGAAAAGTAAAAAGAAGAACAGGATTGTTGGGGAAGGAATGAAGAATACAACAGAGGACACCTGTATTTCACTCTACATATTCATTGTCTGGCCACCCTCTGAGTAATGCATGCCATTATAATCATTCAATTTCAAAATAAGTCTAATACAAAGAAGGATAAGAAGGACAGTGATAAAAATGATCTGAGGAATAAAGCAGCTTCTGTCCAAAGAGATATAAAACAGAATAGGACTCAGACTAGAAAAGTAATGACTGAGGTGGAGAGGGAGTGTGATGCTACATAAAGTCACAAGGGAATGAAGAGGGGTGACTGGAGAATGCAAATTCATTATTTCACATGGTCACATCTGGCCGGTGATTGTTCACTGAAATTATTGTGCAGCAAGAGAAAGGGGGAACAAAAGGGATGTAGAGAATTCTGGGAGGACTATTACTCAGTCTTGTCCCAGATTTCATTCTCTTTCCCTGATGGAGCTAGGCTTTCAGGCTAGCTTGATCTGTGGTGTGATCCAGGCAGGCAGTCCCTATGGCCCTATGTTCAATGTGCTTGAGCAATTCAGGAAAGTAACTGGATATAACAGTAAAGAAGAGCATGTGAGTCTGTATTCAAAAAAGGCTGGAAACAAACAGGTTAAATTCGATTGCAGCTTTCATTTTTAAACAAAACCCTTTCCCCGTCACAGAATTATTTATTCAACAGTACAGTTTGTTACGTTGCTTTTTTCCTATACTGTGCATGTGAATGTAATTTTCACCCTCAATGCATATCTAATGTAATTTTTCTAATGACTATTACTGTGTATTTGATTAATAATGTTGTATCGTCTGTCTTAAGAATTGTGTCAAGACCATTAAAATACCGAAATGGAAAACTACAATTGGATTGTCTCGTTCCTTCTGTTCTGAAAATGAAATATCCATTGCACCACATAATCATTTCGATGAAATAAATTTACTGTATTTTATATTCCCACAGCACTACTGTTTCAATATTGAATTCTATTAGTTCGGTTAATGTCATGCATTCTTCAAACTGTAAATTATGGTCATGTTTTACATTTATGTCACATTTCTCTCTGCCAAAGCACTTTTCTAACGTGAGCCAAAACTATTCCTACCACTACAAAGAATCACTATTGGACTACATATCTTAAGAAGAGTTAATGTTTATAAGTCAACATTTTCAATGACATGCCTGAAAGGTATTTTTGGATATCACTGTGTAATTTACAGTGCCTCTGACTGAAAATATTGACCTCAATCAGTAAGGCCAAGGAGTTCCAAAGAAGTTAATCTGAACTCTGAATATATAAGAACAATAGGTATTCAGTTACTTCAGTAGACACAACCAGACACCTAGTGCTAGGCAGCAGGATCCCACTAACTTTGAAATTTGGAAAATTACTCCCTTTGCATCAGAGTATGCTTCCAGATATACCCATAAGCAAATAGAGTAACTCAGAAATATCCCTGGGGCTAGCTGTCATCCTCAACATATTTAAGCATGAGCTCAATTTTAATCAGGCAAATAATCCCATTTATACAAAACCAATGCATATATTTAATATTAGATGCATGCTTACGTGCTTCAATGATTTGGAACATCAGCAAGATAACAGCTCAGTGGGACTACATATGAACTTAGGTAAAAGGTTTGAACTTAAGGCAGTAATTAAATTAATTGCAGGATGAAAACTTAAACTGTAGTGTTTTACCTCCAAACTAAAAGTTGGAAGAGTGAGGAAAACCATGACGGAGTGGCAGACATGCATCGCTTTCATAAACATGTTAGTGGTGCTGCTATTCTGTTAATCCCCGCAAGGAGCCATACAACCTGACTCATGATTTTTGCCTTGAGTATGGTAACGCAAATCTGAACGCAACTGAAACTGCAAGTGCAAAATATTTTCCACATTTTTGAAACAAGGTAGAATAATGCAGTCAACATTTCTCTTCTCTAAATACCTTAGCAGGACTCCTGCTCTAGGACACTATAATCTGGTCACATAGTTCTTTTTGACCGCTGCGTCTTAATTAAATGCTAATAATAATGGCCAAAGAAAGTGATGGTAGAATTTATTCATTACCAGACAAAAACACAACTAGAGGTGTTGTGCCTGATGGCACGTAATATATGGGTTTAGCTTTTCTCGGGTTTGTTTCCCTCTGTCATTTTGGGTATTAGAGAACAACAAAATCCAATAATGTGTTCCCCTGCTTGTGCACTTTCACTGCAGGAAAAGAACAATTTCTGAGTAACTTTTCCATGTCAACTTGCCTCAGAAAAAAAAGAAGTAAAATGTCTTAAATCAATGAGGTTATAAATGTAAATTTAATCCACTCTTAATGGCTCATGGACGTGGTTCACCAAGGTTCCCTGCCAGCAATTCTCTGTCGTTCCTTTGGAAAAAAAGTAATTAATGAAACACGTTGAAGCTTGTTGTGTAATCCTCTCTTGAAAGTTGTATTCATACATTTTTCAATAAGAATCAACAGCTGATTAAAAATGTACCTGCCTGAATGCTTAGAACTGTTGGAACAGAACCTGCTGCTTAATATCAGGTTTATTAATACTGCATTAGACTTCTTTTTCTTTCTTTTTTTCTTCCCTGCTTGTGGTAGAATGTGATTTTCTTTCAGAAAAGACATCCTTGGATGAATTAAAGTTCATTAGACAGCAAATGTGTATCAGTGAAATCTATTAAACGTGATTACAGCCAGAGAGCTTACATCTATTTTGGATCCAAGTTTTCAGAGAATAGAAATCTCTTTCCTGGGAGACATGGACATGAATCCTTTTGACCCGAGGAAACAACAGAAGCCAAAGACACCAGTTCGCTAGCAGGTGCATTGGTTGGAAAGTCACAGTAGCTCAATGCATGCATCCCACCTCTGCTGCCCAAGGGGCTCACTCTCTGCTCCTGGGTTGCTCACAGCCCTGTGGGAAGCGGAGTCCCCACTACCTCCTCCATTCTTGGGGAGGAGGAGACACACCTGGAAATGCAGGCAAATGCTGAGATCGAAGTCAAGACTGTGCTACTGTTGCCCCTGCTATATGTCCTGCTGCCTGGCTGGCCCAGGCCCTGGCATTTCCCACTGTTCTGCCACAATTAAGAGAAAAGAGCAAGGTTTGCTTGTATTTTGTGAAAGAAAAATGACATTATCTACCCACAGGAGACAAGCATGATGCCTCAATTCAAAACAAACCAACCCATCACCAACATCTCTGAGTCACTGTGCTGGTTTTGGCCGGGGTAGAATTAATTTTCTTCACAGTAGCTAGTACGAGGCTGTGTTTCGGATTTGTGCTGGAACCAGTGCTGATAACACAGGGATGTTTTTGTTACTGCTGAGCAGTGCTTACACAGAGCTAAGGCGTTTTCTGCTCCTCACCCCACCCCACCAGTGAGGAGGCTGGGGGTGCACAGGGAGTGGGGAGGGGACACAGATGGGACAGCTGACCCCAACTGACCAGAGGAATATTCCATACCATATGATGTTATGCTCAGCATATAAAGCTGGGGGGAAGATTGGGGTGTGGGGACTGTCTGGGCATTGGTTAGCTCATGGTGAGCAATTGTTTCCATTTGCATCATTTGGGTTTTGTTTCTCTCTCTTTGTTATTTTCCTTTTCATTAAAATTACTATTATTATTATTATTATTATATTTTCTTTCTGTTATTGAACTGTTGTTATCTCAACCAACAAGTTCTCGCACTTTTTCTCTTCCAATTCTCTTCCCCTTATCCCACTGGGGGGTAGTGAGTGAGCAGTTGAGCGGTGCTTAGTAGCCAGCTGGGGTTAAACCACACCAGTCATATCTTTCAGTCTTAGACTAGAAGAATTCAGGATCTGACTTGCTGTATGTTTGCAATCTAACATTGCAGTTAAGCCACTCTGGAGCCAGAGAGCTGTGCTAGTGGTTCTACTGGGTGACTCGGTTAGATACCTCGCCTTGGTCTGCTGCCTAAATGAAGGAAATGCAATACCTTGCAAAAAGAGGGATTATTTTAGTTAAGTTTTCCCTTCAAGTTCACTGCCTTGAAAATCCTTAAAAGGAGAAGACTATTGCTGGCGGAGCTATGACAGTAACCTATTAAAAGGACTGAAATGCCAGTCCACATTGAGAGTTGAGATATATGACTCAAGTTGGCTTTTTTCCATCTTTGCTGGTGCTTGGAGGTACTTCCTTCCAGCACCAGCTGCCTGGTCAAAGACTTCTGCAAGATTCTTCTCTCTGATCCTCTCAGCTTTCTTCTTAGAAGGATTCAGTTCTTGATTTCCACTGTGCACTGTTTTATTTTACATGAAAGACAGACCTGATGGGGGAAAAAAAGTCAGAAATCCCTTCCAAAGGGTTTTTAGCTGCTGATGATCTACAGAGGTTCATATATTCCAGGTCATCATTAAACCTTGTACTGAGAGTTTCTGGAAACTTGAAGAAGCCAAAAACCAAGCAGGCATTTCTTCTCCCTGCCCCCATCTCCCCAGCCCTTGCTCGGTCTGCTCTAGTATTCATTTTCCTCCTCCTTCCCATGACCTAAACATAAGTGCCATGGATACACAAACTTCTCTGTCAATACTGTAATAAGCAGTAGCACAATATTGACAAGGAGAGATGCAGAATTGATTTAGGGCTCAGTTTTGCAGCTGCTCAAATTTGGAATTACCATTGCCTTCAACAGGAATTCTCAAAAGGGAGTGGCTGCAAATTCAGGCCCAAAGAAAGCAGTAGCACATCGACAGCTCACCCGTCCAGCCAGCCTCTCCCTCCTCTCTGCGACCTGACCTGACCCGGCTCCAGGGATCCAGGCAGAAAAAACTAATGGTGGATGGAAGGTGATTTACTGGAGATGGAGTTTGTCAGCCATCTCCCCGTGCCACCAGCATCGCCACAGTCTGTGAGGGCAGAACCAAAGATTGGGAAGAGGCAGCTGGATGAAACAATCATGAAATAAACTTTTATTCCAACTTTGGTATTTAAGAGACATTAGCAATCTATTTCATGTCCTTTTTCTCTCCAGTCATTTCTCCTGTTTGCCTATTTCTGCAGCTGTATTTTATAGCCCAGTTTGGAGCAAATGTTTAGATTCTGGAACATACAAATTTGAAAGGGCATCAAATACAAGATTAATAAGCAAAAATGCTCCAAATACCCTAAGCACTCATGCAGAGACACCCTCTTAAGTTTTTTATCCATGTATTGCAAATATGCTGTGCTAATTTCAGGTCTTGGACACATAGGGAAAAAGCACTGGATTTTTGCTGTGTTTAGATACTGTTATGATACTGGTAACTTACAGGACTGTCATAATTCACATAAATCATTGGAAGGGCCTTTGTGCACCATTTTTGGTTGACAAAACTGATCTTGTTTTTTCAAAATGGGAATAGAGCTCTGTCATGAAACTCAGAGCTGTGTTTCAAACGTGCTGGGTTAAGGTGTGTTATTAACAGCGGTGCCAAGACTGGACTTGTTTCAGGAGATCTGGTCCAAAACTTCAGCCCAGAGATCTGCTCACTGTCTTCCACAAAATTCAGAAGTTCCAGGTTTCTGTAATTCTCCATGTTCATCCCTGTGCTGAAAGCTGCAACTTAACTACCAGCAAGCACACTCTCTCCAAGGTACCTCAGAAGATCCTCAGATGCTTCCATCTTCATTATTTTCTTCTCTTTGCTGTACTGCTTGGGAGGAATAAAGAAAGTTAGAGAGTACTGTTCAAAAGCAGAAAGTCCTCTTTAAGCCCAGCAATACTGTCTACTCTAGGCCACTTAATGACGAGATTATGATTCCTGCCAGTATGACCGCTGTTAAGACAACTCGTTAGCACCACCCTGTGATAGGGGAGTTTGTATTTAACAAGGTCGTACATGGAATTAGACTACTCACCTGCGTAACATAAATCTCCAAGGGCGAGCAGAAGAAAAAAAAAAAAATTCTTCCAGTGAAAAAATCCTGGGCTGTTGCAGCAAGACAGATATAATTATGAAAAATTAAATACATGGTTAGAAAATATAGCAGATTTTATCTAATTTTCTATCTGTCTGCGTTCTTTACTAGCTGGGTTAGAGTACTTTTTTGGCAAATATTTTTGTGATCAAATTTTAGCCTGTCAGTTGTGAATAAACTGGCTGCAATTTTTTGCATCCACCTGAACTGTGGTCACTCAAAATCCACAGAGCTTCACAGATTTATGTCTGTTGAGAATTGAGCAGATGTTTAGTTTGAGTTTCCTGACAGATGGCCTAAAATCTCTTTTTTAATAAATAAACTACTTCCATTTCTGCCCAGAACTAATTTATTTTGCTCACGAACTAAATTTGATTTTCTGATTAGCCGATGCTTGCTCATAGGCTTAACTTCATTTCACAAACATTCACGCAACTATTTTTATGAAAGTTCTTCAAAAGCAAAAATGTTTGTATCAAAGAACGGTCAAAGAGGAGATTTCCTTAGAAGCTTTTCAAACAACCACAAGTAACATTCTCATTGTACACAAATTTCAACACCCTCTGCACTCAAATGGAGTCTTTCCATGGACTTCGAGGGAAATAAACTGGATTATATGAGTCTAGTTCCAATGATCACTGTAAAACCTCAGGAGAATATGCATATTCTTCTTGAGGGCTTTTCTGTAAGTTTTTATCTCCTTGATCTCTAGGTTTTCACATCCTGTGTACGTACCATAATTGCCAGTGGGTAACAGCTCACCTCTGAGGCAGCTGTTGCTCCCTTGCATTGGATACGTCCATATTCAGATATTAGAGTCCTAATTTGCCCAGCTGTAGTCACTCTAGCAGAACTGGTTCCTTCACCTCATTCATGGAGGAAGAAAAGTGAGGAGTTCCTGGAAAGGTCTCCACCATTGCCTTCCCAGCTGCAGCCTCCCGGCGCTTTCTTTCCACGCTGCCTCCAGGCTTCCCATACCTCCTCTCCTGCTTGCCACTTCACCCCAGCCCCGTGAAATGGCACCAAGCTGTTTTTTCCTGCTCTGAACAATGGCACCTTACTGCCATCATGGACAGAAGCTGTGTACAAAGCAGGTGCCTGAAGTCCACATGTGGTTCCTACAGGCAATACCACGGCCGTCACCAGGCGCAGAGCTGTAGCCGTAATCCTCTGGCACGGGCAATGGACAGCATTGTACTGTAAGTGCATGTGTCCCTTCCCTTGCTGAGGGTGACAGCAGAGGAGCTGGGCTGAACCCAGATTATACTTTTTTTTGGAGAATTGACTTCTCACCTGAAATTGCAATCAGTGTTAGCTGTCATCCTGTGCAATACAGCAAGAATTCCCTCCCATCCAGCTGAATGATGTATGTCAACATGCTTTTAACAACTGTCTGCTTCCCAAAAAATACTAAGAAAGGTGTAAAACAGAAAGGCATTAATAAAAACAAGAAACCTCTGTACTTCTAGGGCTTAATACCTCTGTTTAATTGCACAAAGTATGCAAGATGACACCGTTTTACTGTCACAACTTAATTATTTACACTTATTTAGACTGACTAACTGTAATTAGATTATGTCTGTTTTGAAATACATCTTTTTTTCCTTAGCAGGCCTTAATTTGATTTAATGCTGTTTTAATTTAAACCTGCTTCAATGTAATAGAAAACAAGTTGAGATGACAAATAAAGGGCTAATGTGCAGATATAATTCATTTGCACATAAATCAGTTAATCTTTTTTAATGGAACTCCTTTAAATAATGCCTTCTTTTATCAGCTGTATTTCTGCTCTTTATACTCCTGTTGTTAAGGCACCGGCATTTTCCCAGTGACGCACCAGTACTGGCAGGAAGCACATCCTAAGTGTATTTTGTGACTCATTTCAATTTGCTCTGTAGCGCATTCACAGTTTGCTCATTAACATCAGCATTGGTGGCTAATGGATACTCAGTAGGAAGTCTTTTTTTTGTTTGTTTTCATGAATGTTTCATGGAGAAGCAGAAATGAAGGTGAGGAAGGATTTCACTGGGGACGAAGTGGCTTGTGGCTGGATGGCAGGCTGTGACCTTGCCAGGACCAGGCAGTGGCTGAGCATCACTGCCGTCTGTGACAGGATCCCCAGCACAGCCAGCTTCTGCCGTAGCACCTATGCTCTGCACCCCTCACGTGCACGCAGCTCATGTGCGTCGGCAGCAACGAAATGGCAATGATCTCTAGGCTGAAAGAAAATGATATCTTTATACACTTATCCTCGTCGTTGCTCACAATTGAGGTTTCTGAATACCATGGTTGTTATAAACCTGAATACAGAACAGACTTGGCTGAGTAATCTTGCTGTACTTTGCTTGGCTCATTTTTTTTCTTAGCTTTTCCTCTTTTTTTTTTTTTTCTTTCTCTTTTTGTTTTTTAAAAGACAACACTGGAATAGATATTGCTTATTGTGTTACCTGTTCCACACAGAAACCACTAACCATTTTTCACCCAGGTCTTCTGGCTCTTTTGAGGACAAAATCAGGAAAAAAAAATCATTTCCTGCCCACTCACACAAAAAACCCAACCAACTACAACCTCCAGAAAACCCCAAACAACTGAAAGTGTAGCTCAGTTTTTGTCAAAAATTCCCATTATCTGGGTTAGATGAACTGCTCAGAGTGTTCAGGTTTTGACAGATACTATCCCTTGGAAAGCCAACCGAAGGCAAGCATCTTCCTTCTGTCTTCAGTGGAAGTTGCAGAGACTTCATAACGGCAGCCACAGCTTATTTGTATGAACTGGGCTGACATTATGTGTATGATAATTTCCTTAACTCAAAACTTTTCATTGGGGCATTCCAGTGACACAAATACATGTCTGTAGGCTCAGGCTCCTGCACAGCGTGCAATACATGCAAAACACAGGTAAAACATGTAGCAAAGGGCATAAGAGGAAGCCTGAAAACAAGAGAGGGAGATGTTAAAGGCAAGCTCAAGAAACGCCTGAAAGCCCCTCTGTGCACACCAGAACCATACACAGCAAATTTTCAAGGATTTTCAAGACAAGCAGAGATTTACATCATTGTTATTGTTATTTATTGTGTCATACCAGGGAAAATAAGGAAGTCAGCATGCTCTTTGAGGTGCACAGTGACCTTTATTATGCTCTCATAAGGTTTTCCTAGCCCGGAGTTGTTTCCTCAGCTTTAAAAACAATGCTGTCACCCAACAGAGCAAAAAGGAGACCATTGTACTAAGTAGCAGGAGGGAAAAAACACTTTAAGGCGAAAGGCAGAGGATGGGCCAAGTGCACAAAAGGTACGTATAGGAGAACTCATGTCCTGAATACTCTATATTTTGATTGGCATGTTTAATATTGGTTCCGGAACAGTTTCACCGTCACTTAAAAACAAAAAGCAGATGCTGAAACAAATGGGGAAAAATGCTCAGGTGCCACTGCTAAAATCAAAATGCTCCATATCCTCCTTGATTCATTCCTGACACGCACACATAAACAAAAGCATACTTTTGACCATATGTGTAGTGTGATGAACCTAATACAGAAGTAGAAACACAGGAAGACTAGGGACACAAGAGTTCAAAGAATATTTAGAGAAACTAGTGTCATGGCCTGATAAAAATTACACTGGAGTACCTAAAAGTTGAGAAACAAAATTAAATAATTATTAAACTGTTAGATACTACTGTGAAGTCATGGAGGACAAATGGCATCCCAAAGAGTAGAGTTCAATGAGGGCGGTATCTCCTCTTACAGGGAAAAGGAGAATGCAGGGTAATAAGGGGAGTCAGTCCAGGCTGGGTAGGGGGGGATGTACTAGAAAGTCTTTGAAAGCCCAAAGAGAGTGACAAGATAATGAAATGGCCAACACAGACATCTCAAGAACAAGTTGTACCAACCTGATCCTTCCTTGACAGGATAATTAATCGGGATGCCAGCTAGGATAAGGTATAATTCTACTACAATAATGTCTGGACACTGTTCCACGTGACATGCAAATAACTTGGGGAGATGCTGGCTAGATAAAATTACTATAAAGGAGTACAGCTTGTCATAAATCAAACTCAAAGAGCATGTATCAGTAACATGTTATGAAATTGGCAGGGCAGAACAAGCATTGCCCTAGAGGAGTCCATTATAACGCTGCTATCAAGCAATCTTTTCAGTTAGATACTGGAACAGAAGTTGTTTATGCAATTACACATATAAAATGTGCAGATCAAAGCAACCTGGTAGGACCTGCATGTATTTTTGTGGACAAGACTGGAATTCAAAGTGCCCCTGTCCGTCTGGACAAAGCCATTGCCCTCTGGGAGCTGGACAATGAAAGTGAGTGGAAGAAACCCCAGGATGAAGGTTGAAAGCAGGTGTACAAACCAGGTAATAATGGCTACAGGGGAGATTTACTTTAGGTATCACAGAACGGGTCCGGGGGTGAAGGAAACAAACACTTCACTGCAAGGATACACAGCAACTGGAACTAGCCTGCTTGCAGAGGCTGAAAAAAATCCCCTAGCTTTTGTATACTTTTAAGAAAATGTTGAACAAATATCTGTTGGGGGATGGTCTAAGTGGGTCTGGTGCTGTCTCAGATTGGCGAGATAGGCTCTGCCTCCATTGCTGCTATGGTTTTGTCAGCCCTCAGGCTGCATCAGCAAGGGATTCTTTGTTCCTCACTCAGTTTCCCCCCTTGTATTTTCCAGACTCGCCTGCCCTCTGGGGCAATTTGCGAGTTACTAGAAACTGTAAATTGGCCAGTTACTGGAAACTGAGTGGGACGTTCACACACTGTTCCTTTTTCCAGATCTGAACATAGAAGAAATTCAGTGAATAAACATAGCTTGAGCACACCGTCAGCTACGTTTTTCTCCCTTCCCACTTCAGTATCACAGGTTATGTTACAACACATTTTCCACAGCTCTTGTTTCCCCGTCAGCTTGCTTTATAACGTCCAGCTTTGTACACGTGTGTCCTGGCAGCACGTGTCTGAAGCAGAAGCAGGGGATCAACCTGTGAGGCTTTGGAAACAGTCCATCGGTCACGAACCTTGTCTCCAAAAGAGTAGGGGTGGCGAGGGAGAAGGAATGAAAAGAAGATGTCCCAGCACCGCAGCCTTGAGTGATAAGAGAGGGCAATTAAAGTCCCAGCTGCTATAGAGAAGCGAGCAGAGGGATTGAGCTGTGGCGCTCACTCCCCCTGCACTAGTGCTCTGGTTCTCTCTGCATCTCTCTAATCAGCGTTATCTTACACAAAGCAAACAGGGAGAAGGTAAATCATTGTTTGAACAAACCACGCAAAATGGAGATTTTTCAGCAGAGGGCATTTTGAATGTATTATCTGCTACCCCGCCTCTAATATTTGTAGCACTATAAACTTTCCAACAGCTCTCTGGCTTGGTTTATAAGTCACATGAAATATCACAAAGCTTGTAGGTACCTGGCAGTAAATTCTTGTATTTAGACAGGAGAAACACAGGGGTCATATTTTTTAAAGGACACTATCTAGATTTATCTGTTGACCAGTCAGACCCAGCTGCATGAAGGTCCTGATTTTGTGGTTTCAGTTCATCTCTATTTCAATTTATTTATGTGAGGAAACAAAATTTGGTTTTAGGACATAGATTTTTAATAGGGATATATATTCACATATTTTAAAAATGCAGAATTCTCCTATTTGGTCCATTTTGTTTGATTTCTATTTTCAGTTAAAATATTTTTGGAACTGGAAAAGGAAATTTTTTTAGTTGTGAGTTGCAATACAGGTTGCTTACAATTTTCTGCAGTTTTCAGTAAGCAAGGGGAAATATAATGGGAAGCCTTGCACCTCAACAGGCTGGAGAACTGGGCAGAGGGGAATTACATTAAGTCCTGCATTTGAGGAGAAAGAACTCCAGACACCAAGGCATGCAGGGGCCAAGTGGCTGGAAAGCAGCTCTACATAGAAGAACCTTGGAAATGCCCTGTGAACACATGAAAATACTTTTTTTTGCTGTGAGGGTCATCAAACACTGGAATTGGTTGCCCAGAGAGGTTGTAGAGTCCCCATCTGTGGACATATTTGAAACCCAACCAGACACAGCCCTGAGCAACCTGTTCTATCTGACCCTGCTTTAGCAGACAGGTAGATTACATGATCTCAAGAGGATCTTTCCAACCTCAGCAATTCTGTTATTCTGTGATTATGTGAACAACAGAGGCAGTGGGAAAGAGAAGCAGTTGTTCATTAATGATAAGTACCTCATACCACCTCGACAGAGGAAGATTCCTGACTTAAAAACCAGATCATCTGGATCACCTCTTGGAGGTTTTTGTGTTTCCATTATATAAAATGTAAAAAAAGAAGCACCACCTCCCTTTCAGTAATTTTATCCAAGAAGGGAAGAAGCCCTACTCATCCTGAGAAGAAAGAAAGGGTACCAAATAGAAATTCTTTCCCAGAAAATCCTTTATACCCCTCTTTAGGGAGCAAGATTCAGTTTGGACAGGGATGTTGAGGAACTTTGATCTATCAGGGGATGGAAAACAAATGGGTCCTGAGTCAGTGTTGGAATCGTCATGCCCCCCAAATATCTGGTGCTCTGCAGAGGTAAGGGAAGGATCCAAAATAGGGGTGACACCATGACTTTACCTCAGAGTAAAGGACTGTGCATTGGGTTATATCAACTGAATACTAGTCCATATGTTTCTGTCCCTCTAATTATCTTTGTTTGGACTATAAGAGTAAATAAAGGATGAACAAGCAGCCCTTACTACATACTAGAAAAAAGTGACACATGAAAGTACCTGGTATGACATATCTATGGTGAAGTGTGCATCTTAAATGAGTTAAATGTTTTAGGGGGGTATAATTTTCAGAGGGCACATTTTGAAAGTCATACTTCTAGGTTTGAAGAGCAAATTTAAGTCATTCAAATTCTGAATTTTTAACACACTCCTATGTGGCTGGTAGAAAAACAACAGTGGTACAATAGAAAGCCGCCAACACCTCCAGAGTCAACATTTCATAAAGTTTTCCATTTAACAACAGAGTGAAGAAAAATTAGCTACTCATGGAGTCAGGGGAATTAGCATCACGCAGCTTCAAATCCCTCATGTCCTAAGGACCTCTCATAGCCCAGCTTCTACCTTGTTCTAAAGAAAAGAAACTCATTCCTAATATGATGCAGTGATGTATTTGTGCCCTAGACAGACTGCCAGACAATAGTTTTCTTCCAGGTGACAGCAACCTCTAAGCTCACCATTCCCAGGCTGCGTTTCCAGAGCAGAACTTCAAACAGATTTCAACTGCAAGCAAATACCGATGGTCTGGAAAGGAAGCCTTCTCTCTTGCTAGAGAGCAGAGTTGATAGCAACAGCGGCATTCTCTAGCTACTGAAAAATGGAAAAAGGCTTGCTTGGAAAGGGAACCAATTATTCATTTGACAATTTAATCTGCTCCTTTCCCAACCTCTGTAGGAATTACTACATTCTCGCCCTAATAGCTACAACAGATCCAGAGCTGATCATTGCAGGTAAGATGGTGCTCTTTCTCATGCAACTCAACCAATCCTCAACATAGTTGATGGGCCTTGTTTCAAAGCCATCAAGATCCTTATCTTGCTCCAGCAGGTTATGTTTATCACATAAGAGTGAGATTGGAGGAATTCTGGGCAAATTTCGTGCCATAAAATCTTCAGAATGCTGTGTTGGACTATTCACACTATGGAGTCCCATTATCTCATTCTGATAACTCCTTACACAGCTGAGGAATCAGGTGTACCAAATCAGTGGAAAACACTGCAGCTTGATGGTAGGATGCAGTACTAATTGTTAAAATCCTGAACTTCCAGGTTTTCTCTTCAGAATGTTCATCTTAAATCCCTTTTTAAGTGGTTATTACAAAGCTTTAAAAAAAAAAAAGACATGGAAGAATTTAACATTTACTCACCAATTACTTTTTTTCTCTAGTAATAACAACATAGTGAAGTGTTCATTGCCTGTGTGTATTAACCTGTAAACACCTCCCTCTGAATCTGTCAGAGTGAAATGTCATTTCTGGAAGTACTATGCATATGGCATTCAGAGTAAAATTGTCCACTGCAGGTACAGAAGAAAAGTGTTTTTCTTTTTTCCTCTGGCCTAACACATCTCTTTCGTCATTCATTTCATTATTAATTTATCACACAATATCACGTTCTTGTGGCATTGACTTGAATCATGTTTAGCATGGACAGGTGCCGTTTCAACATTCCCTGCCTACACACAACTCTGCCAATAAGCGATGATCCTTATCTGGAGCATCCCTCTGCTTTTGCGGCTCAGGGCAAACCGAGTAGAAATCATCAATCACACTTAAGTGTCTTACAGATTTTGGCTATACTTCTTTTTTTTTTAAAGTAAGAACTAATGGAGGATAGAGTGTCCTACGAGGAATGGTCAATTTTTCAGGCTGTCAGTAAAGGATTGTCATTAAACTCCTTCCTCTGCCACATGCTTTTCACAGGACCTGGTAAATGTCACATCGGCAAAACTATCTGATGCGGTTTGATACTTAGCACCCGCATAGCTAATCCTTTTCTGTACCCTTTGCAGCTAATGGATGAATAGACATTTCTAGAATGCAGGTAATCTCACATACTGTGAGACAAACATGCTCCAGACAGTGGAACACTGTCCCAAGCGCTGACAGAAACCCGGTCAGGACTGTGAGTCACCCATGGTGGTTCCCCACATGCCCCCAGACAGCAGCCCCGCTCTCACCAGGAGGGTCCCCACACTGGCTGTGCTGCATGAAGGGGTCTGCTGCAGATACGACAGCTCACAAGATTTCTGTGGATCTACCCAGTATCACGGGTGTTTTCCTGACCCAACATGACAGTGTGGCTGCTGGCCTGGAGCTGCCTGCTGCCTGCCAGCCTAAGCATGGGCAGAGCTGGTCCAAGAGTCAGCACAGTGGAAACGCTCTCCAACAGGCTCAAACCAAGCTGTTTGTAACCTCCACAAATGAGGGGGGGCAAGGCATTATTTCACTGCCTGTCCTCTCAGGAACTGAACCGCTCGTTCAGACAAAACTCCCACTCACTTAACCTGCATCACTGCTTGAGGTATTTCAACATCAGGTTCTTTCTGCTGTTGAAGAGTCTGAACCCCAAACCTTACGTAAAAGGAAAACACTTGTGCTGACATAAACAAGCTTTGGATCAGTCCCTATTTTGTGCATTTATTATCTGAAAAGGAAACAAGAAAAAAATTCATGGAAGAATACTTTAACACCCTGAATATGTGAAAGCAGAAGTCCACAAGGGTACATCAGAGTCCACAAGGGTACATCTTGAAGAAATCTTGATAAAACTGCAAAGCGGTCTAAAAAGTTATGAAAAAAAAGTGAAACCAGAATGGAAGTAGGAAGACTTACAGTTCTGCAGAAGGCAATGGGAATTTTGCCACAGATTTCCAGCTTATTTGTATTTCACTTTTGATGAAATCTAAGTGACCTAAGAATACCCTCTCATGCTTTTTTATAACCATTCCTTTTAATTTCTAAAGAGGTTTTCGCAGGTTAAAAAACTCTTTTCAAGATTTATGTGAATTGCACTCTCATTTCACTTTGATAATGGTCTGTTGTCTTATCCCAGGATGTGCTATAGAATAGGTCTGTAAAGGATGAATGTGCTTTACTTTAAGATCTCATTCCCCCATTTTCTCTACTTACCACTGATCAGGAGCTCTATTTTTTCAAATGTGAATTCTATATTTCAAGACCAGATCTAGCCTTCTGGGATGCACAAAATTAGATTTGTGATTCTTCTACTCTGTATCTTGCAAAGTCATTAAAAGATTACCCACAGTTAAAACTTACTTTGACACTAAAAACCTGAAAAGATTTCTTGAACTTAGTATTTAGGAAGTACATTGTGGACTGTGTTAACCAGCTGTCCACGAGTCTGATAAGGAAAGTTGAGATGCCATGATACTAAGCAGAGGCAGCCTCCAAAATTCAGTGACTGAAATCTCGCTGCTACGTGGGCAGCACAGCCCCCCTGTCCCAGCCCCTGCAGTGCACTGCAGCCCTGACTGAGACAGGGACAGCCCTTTAAAAGCATGGGCATCCACCGCCAGTCTTCTATGCAAATGCATCAAACTGCAGACATTTACTGTCCGCCTCAACTGAAGAGGAGGACGAGCTTACGGAAATAATAAATAAAAAGTGAGGTAGACTTGTCTTCTGTGGAATTTTTTCCAGTTTAGTCAAATGGAGCTCCCTGCTTCTTCTTGGCATCAGTCAGAAAATTACAAGCCAGGGTAAACTGGGACTCTGTTTTAGCACTTCATTGTGATGCATCTTTTAAAAGGTATTACAGCTTTGCAGTTTTCC
This sequence comes from Psophia crepitans, assembly GCA_013399095.1. Lineage (NCBI taxonomy): Eukaryota > Metazoa > Chordata > Aves > Gruiformes > Psophiidae > Psophia > Psophia crepitans. The sequence goes on from VWZZ01002859.1 coordinate 61,420, forward strand.
AGTAATACTAGGAAAATGGGGAAAGGTTATACTTAGGCTTAGTAAACAGGATTTTGGTTCACCATTCGTTCTCCAAACCAACACAGAAAAAAAAAGAGAAGGAATTTTGAACAGCACTCCAGTATAGGAAGCTGTTTGGCTTCCACAGATGAATTTTAGGTGGTATGCTCCAGAGAGGCTTAATTGCAATATTAGATTACAAACATGCAGGAACTCAGATCCTGAATATATTAAATTCTTCTAGTCTGAGGCTTAAAGATATGACTGTCATGGCTTAACTCCAGCCAGCAACTAAGCACCACGCAGATGCTAGCTCACTCCCCTCCAGTGGGATGGGGGAGAGAACTGAAGAGTAAAGGTGTGAAAACTCATGGGTTGAGATAAAGACAGTTTAACAGGTAAAGCAAAAGCCACACACACAAGCAAAGCAAAACAAGGAATTCATCCCCCACTCCCCACGGCAGGCAGGGGTTCAGCCATCCCTAGGACAGCAGGGCTCCATCACGTGTAATGGTTACTTGGGAAGACAAATGCCATCATTCCAAATGTCCCCCTCTTCCTTCTTCTTCTCCCACCTTTATATGCTGAGCAGGATGTCATATGGAATGGAATACCCCTTTGGTCTGTTGGGGTCAGCTGTCCTGTCTGTCCCCTCCCAACTCCTTGTGCACCCCCAGCCTCCTCGCTGGTGGGGTGGGGTGAGAAGCAGAAGAGGCCTTGGCCCTGTGTAAGCACTGCTCAGCAGGAACAAAAACATCCCTCTATTATCAGCACTGTTTTCAACACAAATCCCAAATGTAGCCCCATACTAGCTACTATGAGGAAAACTAACTCTGTACCAGCCAAAACCAGCACAATCTCACAGTATTAGAGGGAGGAAGTGAAGAAAAAGAAATAATTTAACATTGTGTGAGACCTAGATCACTGAAGAAAAGCATAAAACATAAGAAAAATACTAGCACTCATACACAGAGACACAAGGGACCTCAGCCGAACCTCTTACATCAATGGTGCTCATTCATACTCAGTGGAGCTCACAAACGTCCATGTGAGAGGCAGCTAATAGTAACAACTGAGTTACCAAAGTACACTCTTAATGAAGAAACAGAGAGGCAGGGCAGAAATCCTTCCCGCCACCCACAAGAGGACTTAGAGTGCTATCTAGAAGGTAGTGGAGTGACCAACTTGCTCAGCCAGCGCCACTTCCTTATCACATGGCAAAAGTGCATCCCACAGACAGATGTGTCCTCAGAGTCTGATCTAACGTGAGGCCCATCTCACAATGAGAAATGTGAAACCACAAACACCGGGTTAGGAAAACTTCAAGAGCCTGCCTCTGTCAAGGCTTGGTAGGGCCAGTGTGGCAGACTTGGAATGTATGTCTGAGACTTGCATGAAACGGCCCAGTGGACTGTGTTTAGCAGAGGTTTGCCACAGTTTCAGTGAACACCACTTCACAACACAAAGTCTCACTAATATGTCTGCAGCGTAGACTCAGGGAACCCTTGTTTCAAAAAAATCTTTTAATCCCACAATTGAGCAAATGAAATGTTACACTGCTTATATAGAGACAGATTTAATAGTAACATAGAAAAACCGATTTAACAGATATGTACAGTCAAATTAAATGTTTATTCCTTATCATTAGACAAAGAAGTAATCCAAGATAGAGTTCATTACTTAGTGAACAGTGTATACTTTCTTTGTGACATATACCCCACTTCACTATACCAGGCAGAAGGGATGAAGCATTGAACTTTTCCTTCAAAGAATGACTTTTTTAAGAAGAACATAGATAATATATGAAGATCCTTTAACTCCAAATTCATTGCCGCAATGAATTTGAATTCTTCATCTTCTTATTCAAGTTCCCACACAAGTCCCTCCCTCTCTCTTTATCCACCTTTCATCCTCGCTATGGTGGTGATGTCTCTACTAAACCAGTGTTAGGCTTAACACCCTACTGTCTGCTTTCTACAGCCTTCCTGTTTTCCATTAACACCCTTCAACTCAATGGATAGTGTGCCCTTGTTTAGATAGTTTGCCGAGTCAATGCTCCCTTCTCATTCATCTCCCTTCTTGGGATCTGCTTCCATCATGAGACTATGAGAAATTGCTCTATTTTCACTTATGCAAGCATCATTCAAGGACATAAATAACTACTAGAACTGTTTTATGCTTTAAAAACCCAGCATATAGAATGACCTAGAGAGATTAATAAATTCATTCAAAAGACTATAAAATTCACAGCTGCTCACTGAGCAAGAAGAGAATAGAATAGAAGAGAATAGAATAGAATAGAATCATTAAGGTTGGAAGTGACCTCAAGGATCATCTAGTCCAACCATCCCCCCACCACCTATTACCCACTAAACCACGTCCCTAAGTACCACATCTAACCTTTCCTTAAACACCCTCAGGGATGGTGACTCCACCACCTCCCTGGGCAACCCGTTCCAATGCCCAACCACCCTTTCAGTGAAGAAATTTCTCCTCATCTCCAACCTGAACATTCCCTGGCACAACTTGCAGCCTTTTCCCCTTGTCCTATCACTAGTTATCTGTGAGAAGAGGCCGACCCCCAGCTCACCACAACTCCCTTTCAGGTAGTTGTAGAGGGCAATAAGGTCTGCCCTGAGCCTCCTCTTCTCCAGACTAAACAAGCCCAGTTCCTTCAGCCGCTCCTCATAAGACCTGTGCTCCAGCCCCTTCACCAGTTTCGTTGCCCTTCTCTGGACACGCTCCAGGGCTTCGATGTCTTTCTTGTGGTGAGGGGCCCAAAACTGGACACAGTACTCGAGGTGCGGCCTCACCAGGGCTGAGTACAGGGGGACAATCACCTCCCTGTTCCTGCTGGCTACACTATTCCTGATACAGGCCAGGATGCCGTTGGCCTTCTTGGCCACCTGGGCACACTGCCGGCTCATGTCCAGGCGAGCATCAATCAGCACCCCCAGGTCCTTTTCCTCTACACAGCTTTCCAGCCACCCCGCTCCCAGCCTGTAGCGCTGCCTGGGGTTGTTGTGGCCAAAGTGCAGGACCCGGCACTTTGCCACATTAAACCTCATCCCGTTGGCCTCTGCCCAGCGATCCAACCTGTCCAGGTCCCTCTGCAGAGCCATCCTACCCTCCGGCAGATCGACACTTCCCCCCAACTTGGTGTCGTCTGCAAACTTACTGAGGGTGCACTCAATTCCCTCATCCAAATCATCAACAAAGATGTTGAACAGGATGGGCCCCAGCACCGACCCCTGGGGCACACCACTCACGACCGGTCGCCAGCAGGATTTCACTCCATTCACCACCACTCTCTGGGCCCGGCCATCCAGCCAATTATGAACCCAGCGAAGAGTGTACCTGTCCAGGCCATGGGCCGCCAGCTTCTCCAGCAGAATGCTGTGGGAGACCATGTCAAAGGCTTTGCTGAAGCCTAGGTAGACTACATCAACAGCCTTTCCCTCATCCACCAGCCGGGTCACCTGGTCGTAGAAAGAGATGAGGTTGGTCAGGCAGGACTTGCCTTTCACAAACCCATGCTGGCTGGGCCTGATCCCCCGGTTGTCACGGACATGGCACGTGATTGTCCTCAAGATGACCTGCTCCATCACCTTCCCTGGCACCGAGGTCAGGCTGACAGGCCTGTAGTTCCCCGAAACTACAAAAAACTACATTCTAAAGTAGATGAGGTCTTCATACAAGTTAGAAAATATATCTAGACCCATCTGACCATTTGGACACTGCAGAAGCGTGCCAGAAAATACTACCTATCCTTCTGCAATACCATTTTCCTTTGTCTTCTCTTTGAACCAAGGAAAATGGTTACCATTCATTTGCTTGACAGCTGATAAAGTAAGTCTGAATTGTTTTGGTCACTCATTGACAGTAATCTGTCAACAAAGTTTACAGAACTATTTCTGTGATCCTATTCTCATCCAAGCCCATAGGTTTCTTCTAGCTGATTTGAGTAAGTAATGGATTTAGACTGTAAAGTGGGACTATACTAATTAGAATTGTACACATTCTGATTTGTTTATGAAGCAACAAATCACATGGTGTATCCATAACATTTCTTCTGCGGTAAACCTGTTATATATAGAGTACAAGGCTCAAGAGAACTAACATCTTGCAATTATATTACAGCATAAATTGGGTTCCTACAATTCAATAAACTTGAATGTGAATTTTTAATATTGAATGCCAAAAGTGATTATATGTGTCTTGTTTTCAAAAATATTGACTCTCTACAGCGCCTATTGACTTTAGCAGTATTTTCAGGGCAGGAGAGTTCTCAGATTAAACTGTCTGAGGCAACATCCAGTGACATCGAGCTTCCTCTCTTGTGGGCAATAAGAATATAAATAAGGCACACTGTGAGTATAACAAGTGTTTGTGTGTTCCATTTCACAGTGATCAACTTGCAAGTTTTTTTTTTAAACTGTTGAGTATGCCAAACATTCATGCTAAACTGTTTATGATGGTCCTCTCACAAAACTGAAGTCTCAATGAGACAAAGGTTTCTCCATTCAGGAAATTATCGCACTTGCCTTTTCCCTGTGAACCACTGTGCCCAATTAACCATGGCTGGCTGAGAACAGATCTTTTCAGTTTACAGACTCTGCTTTGCAATTGATTCATCATATTTGGGTTGTGCATTTGGTAAGACTCTAAAATTATGAAAGGGAGCATGGAAAAAACAGAAATGGTTTTGTTCAAAATCTCGTGTTAACAATCTTGAAGAAATCATTCAAGGTTTAACTACTAGACAGCCCCAGGGGTGTAACCATCTGGTTACGTGCATAGAGAACTTCAGTGCTGCTAGAGAATTACCTAAAAAAGCCTTTGAAAAACATGACATTACAGGAAAAAATATCTTTCCAGATATGAGACAGAGATCAAATGTTCATTATCATGATAGAGGTTGAGTTAGTAAGACAGCCAGTAGGTTTCTATGCCAAACACATGGAGAGCAATATTTGGACTACTTACACTTCAACAAACCCTGCATCTATTGCGGCATCTCAGTTCTGGAGTGAAGCAAGTAATTCAGCACGATGCTACCCAGAGCTTCCAAAAACCTGCTGCCCTCCAAGTCAGTGAAAAGAAACAGGTTGTACAGTCAGTTTGCTATCAATGCCAAACACACAGTGCACTCTTACCTGGATTTCATGCTTTCACTGCTTCCAGTTCGACATTTAGCTCACTTTTCGTTAACCTGTACTGTGTAGAATGGGTAATCCTTCTTAGACACGAGTACAGTTTAAGTTCCTTCACATACTGAGACTTCCAGGCTTATTGCAGCACATCACCGCTGGAACATGCTCTGTGGGATTATATATCCCGTATATAATCAGTGGGAGGCACTGCTGTCCATACATCAGCGTGGGCCAGAGAGTTGCCAGGTGAAGAACTATGGAAAAAGCTGACCTGTAGCAAACAGTGGCAACTCAATGATAACATAAGCTACTTTCAGGTTGGTAGAAGAAATAAAGTCAGCCCCTTCCTCAGCAGTGACATAGTGCCACCCTCTTTGCATGTGAGCTGCCATAAGTCAGAAGAGGAGGTCTTCGCTCCCGCTGTAAGGAATCCCTTGCCAACATCCACTAAGAACCAGCTAGTGAATGGATCAAAGTCGTTGCCTTAGCCAAGGCTAGCGAACACTGCTGCAGTCCACAAGCAGACTACAGAGTACGTCTCCCTTCCACAGAGGAACAGACCGCAGAGCAGACTGCCCAAGTCAGCACTGGGGCCTTGGTGTCAATGTGTGGGGTGAGGAGATCAGAAATTAGGGGAATTCTTGCTTAATACACGTTTAAAAACAAAGGAAACTAAAGGACAGAGAGCTGAGACTTGACCTGTAGGATATTTAATAGTCTGAAATTAGGATCTACTGCCTACTTCAACTTCACCCAGTAATAAAACATTGAAACTTGCATTCTTTGCAACCAGGATGGAAACACATTAACTAGAGGAATCAGTATTTGGATACAGGTCTTTTGTCACTAATATCTACATTCACAACTGGCTCAGGCCATCAGAAACTGGAACGCAACTCTGCCTGGCACCTCTTTAACAGTTCAAGCTGGCTCCTCGTGAATAACTGCCCCCACCAAAAGAACTATAACCACAGTTAAAATTAACTGAGGTCATCTTGGACAGTTCCTGAGGGTACCCAGCAGACTAAATGGGGGTGTGAAATGGAAGTCTACTTGTGTTTGTTGGCATAGTCCCTCCATATCTCTTCTGTGTATTTGGACAAAGTAGATCAAACTACTTGTTCTCATTAGGGACATCATCATCATAACCATCAGATTGTATGGGTACACTGGTGGGGTAATCCCAGTTGCTGATAGCACTATTTTCTAAGTAGGTTGAAGCCTGCCTCCAACTAACCAGGACCTGTTACAGGCAATAAACAGGCAAAAACACTATAAATCATTCTTTTTAAATATATGAGTATATTCAGTACTGCTGTATGCGGTCAGACCATTGCCCAGAGGTGTCAGTATTAAATCTGCTGGTTGTTTTTGGTCATTATGAGTGCCTGAAAGACTCTCTTATTTTTAATCTGCTTAGTGTGCCACATCTTCTATCACAGTTACATCAAAATTTTCTTTGGTGTTATTCTCAAACTAACAGAGAGGAGATTTAGATTAGATGTTAGGAAGAAATTCTTTCCTGTGAGAGTGATGAGGCGCTGGAACAGGTTGCCCAGAGAAGTTGTGGAGGCCACATCCTTGGAAGTGCTCAAGGCCAGGTTGGATGGGGCTTTGGGCAACCTGGTCTAGTGGAGGGTGTCCCTGCCCATGGCACGGGGGTTGGAACTAGATGATCTTTGAGGTCCCTTCCAACCTAAACCATTCTATGATTCTGTGATTCCATGACTATGCTTTTGTAGCTTTGAAAGGAAGGAAAGTTTCCATTCCTTTAATAGGAATTTTCCAGCAGGAGAAAAAAGCCAATGGATCTGTTCCTCCGTGTCCCCAGCTGAACTAGTTATTCCAAGGTCATCTAAAAATTCTTACTTATCTGAAGATGTAGGATCAGACATAGAAGAAATTACGGTGCAGCCAAATTATCATTTCTTCTCAGGAACACCAAATTAAAAAAAATCTATCTGAAATTGTCTGAATCTTGCCCTGTTCTTACATTTGTAAGAAAGATAAGTTATTGATTAAGTACTTCTAGCACAGAAAAGTGATTTAAGACACGTCCTGGAAACTATAGGAGCCAAAAGTAAAAAACCATTTGTGTTCCTAATCTCTTTGCAAAAATAAACAAATTTGTCACAGTAAACGAAACCCTCTCTGTTTCACATTTTGTGATTGTGATGCCCATTCCAACAGTATCAAAGAGAAACTGGGACCTACACTTAAGTAATAAGAACAACTCCCCAAATGGGGCATGACACACTTTACTCATTTAGACATTCCCACCTGAAGCTGAAGCTCTACAGCTGGTTCCGTCTCTGCTTTCAGATTACCTGTAAAATGCTCTACAGTAAATGACCAAATTGATTCACTTATAATAAAGGGATGCAGGTCTTTCAGCATACTGGAAGAAAAGTCTAGCAACTGGAATGAATAAATCCTCTTAATTTACAGGGAAAATAATTAGAGTGACTAAAAAGGTAAAAGAAAAATTGTATATGACCATTGATCACTTAAGTCTTCATTTTTTTTTTTCCTCGCAGGCTGTTCACAAATCTACTTAATTCACATTTATCTCTTCTTCATTGAACATTGATTCATGCTTTCTTTAAACCAAATTTAACAAATTCAGGCAGGATTGAAGAGAATAATACTGTTGGGTTTTTTGTATGTCACATGGCTCTGACTCTTTCCAAACCAAACCAAACCCTGTAAAAGGTAATTCTAGAAGAAGTGCCCAAATGCTGACTAACTGACATAATCAAGCTACTTTTTCTCTCGCTGTTATCATGTTTCCTCCAAATGTAATTAAAAATGCATATAAGCATGTAATCCGATATGACTTAGTAGGTTACTTCCTCAAACAGAGCTGCAGATAGTTTGAGGGAAGAACATTCAGATTAATTAGTAAAGCAAATGCTTTTAGCTTTACATCGGATGTTCTCATTTTATTATAAATGGCCTGCCTATTGAGTAGTCAAGTAATGCTGTATTTTCCCTCCCCATAAAAGATTTGGTACTAATTGCTCAAAAGTGCATTGATGGGAATAAAATCCATCATGTTTGAACAAGGATTATATATAATTTAATGTGTAAAATGCATAAGATGGTATTAGCTTCTAATATGAAAAATTATTATACTTACTGATATTATGAAAATAATTAATTTCCCTTTTGCAACTGAATATGAAATTTATGGGCTGGTAGCTTGGAAAGCACAATGGTAGTGTGTGGCTGAATTAATTGAATCGAATGTGGATAGGTAGAAGTTACATAAAGAAAAAATCCAAGACTTTTTTCCCAAGGATTCTGTGCTCAAACGTTGTTCAGACAGACCAGTTTCATCGTAGTATTGAGAAGTTCAAGCACCATGGGAAGATCTGGGACAAAATCAGCCATAGTATAGACAGCCCTATAAGCTGACCTTCATGGATAAGTTATTTATATGATATCTTCTGGGCAGAATCACATAGTTCCGACATAAAAATTAGGTATTTCCTACCTTGCAAGTAGCTCAGAAACAGTCCTAGCCACAGGCCATGTACAGTCTGTGGTTAGACCATCTGATGAAAGAAGAGAAAAACACATTCTTTACATTCAGTTGTTTGCTGGTTTTAATAGTAATAGTGGTCATCAGACTACCTGCTAACAAAGAAAAGTGATATACAGACATCATGATAAGAGGGATGTTTAAGGAAATACTTAAATGACAAAAAGATAATACACATTTTTCATCAAGAGCTCTTCCCAAACATAGGACACAGTCTATCACAACACAACTGATCGTTTGAGAGTGTATGTTGATTACAGGGGTTTAAAGTATAAATTACATGCCATGAGAGAGAAAATGAGGAATGGGATAAAATGTCAGAAACAACTAATTTGGAAAAAGGTGGTAGGTACATTGGTTAAATATTTTCCTTTCTTCCTGTGCTACTGTCAACAAGATCAGGGCCATCTACAGTGAAACTACTAAAAACCTGCTGTTAAAGGCATACCCTAAACCTGTGAAATGCTCTCTCTTTAACTGCCTGTTGGCAGGCGAAATAACTGAACAACTGAAGAGATGAAAAAGGATTCACCACAGAAATCCTAGTGCTTCCACAAAGTCAAAAATTTGTTAGATTTATTGAGATTATTTTCTTGCTTTTTGGGATTGCTGTTGCTTCTCACCAGCTACAGATGGTCTTAAATCTGCAACTTAGTTAAATCTTCCCAAGACCAAAACTGTCTTCTACCTTATAACATGAGAAGGTGGTACGTGGTAGTCTGTGGGGGTTCCCAGGAGTTTCTCGTCTCATGGGTTTTTATATTTAATGGGAATCTGGTCTTTTTATTTATTGATTATTCTTCCAGTGCAGTATTGCTCTGCTTCCTTTAATCCATTCTTAAACATCTTAGTTCTGGGAGATGCTTTGGACAATGGGCTAAATGCAAATTCTAAGTAGCCTTTGAACATAAATATTTCACTTCACTCAATAGGCTTAAAAATGGGGATTTGTATCTTATGTATTCCTTGTCCTTGAAATGCTTGAAATGAACATCCAGGTTTATTAACACCTATAAATTACCTTCTGCCTGAGCTAACAACGAAGCGAAAGTGGAAGACCTGGCAGTGCTACTTGTCAGGTTCATAGCTCCATAACAGCCCAAGCTCTAAAGGTTTTCTGAGTCACACAATCCAGGGTGTCTCCTGAGGTACATCTAAATCGTGCAGTTGTAAAATACTCGCAGCTGTACAGCCCATATTAGACACCGGCATGATGTCAGGACAAGATGTGACTGGACCCTCTTCCTTTGATACATTCTGGTTCCTACCAAAAGTAAAACTAGACAGAGAAACAGTGAGGAGGGCAGCTGTGTACTCAGATGGACTCCTGCATCTGGGTGTTCTGAAGACTGGGATGCTGGTTCTTTTTTATTCCACAAAAGCTTTCAAAAATGTTGGAGATTCAGTTTTACTCTGATCACATTGTGAAGTACTGAAAAGCAAGTATTTTACTTTACTCATTTTCAGCTAGAATAACCATTTAGATAAGATAGAAAAAGCTAAATGAGAGCTTTCAGAGGAAAGCCAAACAGCCCATCAGCATGGCTGAAGGATGATTATTACCCTGTCTCATTTTCCTTTATGAAAAGCCTGTAAGAACAGTGCAACCTTATCCATGATAATTTGGCAACTACAGTTACAGTTCCCACATTACCTCATTAACAATCAGTAGCCACGTACAAAGCTGTTATTTACAATGAATATTTCAAATGGGACTTGAAGGAAACCACAAGGTCTGACAGTCCTCTGTGCCTTCATGCTATTTACTGGAGCTGTCTGAGAAAACTGGAGGGTGCTGGAGTGTCCAGTAAGTTGCAGAAATAGTTCCGCAGCTGCTGTGGAGATTCAAAAAATTAAAAACTATAGACCAAACTGGGTGGGAAAAAAAAAACCATATCAAATAAAATCAGTAAGATTTTTCCATTTAAAAATCTGAACCGTCACTGATTTCTGAGGTTGGAAAATGTGACAAGCTCTGTATCTCACTCAGGCTTTGATTTCAGCATCATCGTCTCGAAGATCAAGCAAGTAGCTCCAGTGCTTGATACCGGTTCTTTTGCTCCAGCTGAAGTGAGTTGTACTGCAACACCACATAATTCAAGTACTTCCATACATTTTTGAAATACAGATTCTGGCCTTTCATACCACATCCCCAACACCACGACTGATATAATATTGCTCAAGATATTTCTTTCTTAATTGATTTTTTTTTTCCTTGAGTGAATAATCAGTTAACACATTTGTTTTGGGAAACGTATCATTTCAGTTTAGGGCAGAGAAGTACAGCAGCTGCAGGTATTAGCACAACATGGCAACAGCAATACCTATCTGCAATGAAACATCTGCTATGGCATTTCGCAAAGAAAAGATCAGCCCACGTAAACGAGACACCGAGCAAGCACACCAGTTGTACCCTGAGGCACTGTCCACCGAAGTTTGGAAGGAGGGGAGTCATTAGGTTTGCTTTGGGTTGTTTTGCCAGAAACTAAATGCAGTAGGTGAACTTGGGTCCTGTTATAAGCTGATATGTTCTGCAGCTGAGTTTCCTTATGTTTCATTTAGATTTCTCCCAACAGAACAGGAAGGTATAGCTCTGGAGTTTGTCCCAGAAGCTGGACCACTATATGATATGGAAAAGAGCACCACTTTTGCTCAGAGCATGTTTTTCAATAATACAAGCAGCAACAGGATAAATCTGAGTCTGTTATTATGTCTCTATTTAAAGAGAAAACTGAGGTAACCAGGATTATAGGCAGAGAAAAGAGAAATGGAAGGAGTGAGATAATTCCATAGTGAAGAACATAGCAAAGAAGTATCTCATGGAAGGTGGGTGTATGTGAGACGTTATCCCTACTTTGACTTAACAGTGATTTTCTGCAAAACTATCTGTTGCTGATAGAGGAGAAATGTCTGTGGAAATCTGAACTAAATACTTCATTGTCACCTAAGCCTGCACTAACTTACAAGTGAAATATCTTGACTAGTGAAAAAATAAATCAGACTTTAATTTAATTTAAAATCACAGTTTAATAACAGAAGTAAAAATGTGATCAGAGAGAGAGAGATATAATGACAGTGCCCACAAAAATCTGGGCCAAAAACTAAGATCCTTTCCAACAATTTCTGAACCAAAATGTCCCAGTTTTAGGGTCCAACAAAGCCTAGTTTAGTGAACGACAAAATCAACCTTTGTGATAGTTTTATTTGGAATATTCATTGCCCCAGAGAGGTTTGCAGCCCCAAGAAAAGTGAAAGGCCATGCAGACCACCCCAGCTGCAGTTTGCCATTGCCTGCTGGTCTCTGATCCAACAGGTCTGCGGGCAGACAGACAGAGGTCCAGCTCTTCCTCTGCCTGCTGAGGAGTTACAGCTGCTTTGATAAACCCCACCGGGCACAGGTATACCTGTAATCCCTCTTTTTCATTGCCACTGGCCAAGCCCTGCAGAGGACTGGGGGGGCTGGAAACAGGGGCTTTTGGGGGACCCAAAGTGTGCTCACAGCTTCTGCCCTCACCCCCTCCCCCTAGCAGGGGCACAGGCTGGCCAACAGGACGGGGTTTGAGCTGCCCTTCCCATTTCCCTTTCAATACCCCTGTGGGCCTCTTAAAACCTGAATGTAACCATTTCTCACCAGAGCAAATATCAAAGTCTAAATTAATGCCTCATTGAGAAAGGCAGTGTTGTTTTTTAATTAAGGAAACACTTTGGCTCCATCACCGGTAGATTTATCAGCTAGGTTTAGTCTTTTAAAAGAAGTGTGCAGTGGACTATCGCTCTGGCTATTTCTCTCCAGTTTTCAACAAGAAGGAAATCTTGTCTGGAGAGGCAGTATCTTCTGACATAAAAAAAGTCAGCTGGTCTGCTAGGAGATATTCTCCCTTGTCTCACTCATGCCTGTGAACTTCTTCATTTATAAATCCCAACACTACTACAACTTTTTGTTTTAGGCAGTTCTGTGATTCCTGAATTTTTAGAAACAGCCAATTCCAGTGGGGGGGCGGGAGGGAGGAGCATCAGTTGTTGCATTGAAAATCCTTACCTCTTTTAATGTACCTTTTTTACTTTGGAGTGTGATTGAGGCATAATTAAAAGTCATAATCAAAAGGATAAAAGCAAGAGGATCTGCAAGGATCTTTTCCATAGAGGACTCACTTATCAGTTTGAGTGGACAAGGAGAAGAGGGATATAAATAGTCCAAGTGAAGGAAATGGAGAAGAGGGATCTGGCAGCACCACCATATTTTATAATACATTTCAAGTCTTTAATTACTTCTGTCATTTGGTACCTATCAGTATAAAATGGAAGTGCTACATTAACACAGAACAGGCTTTATTAACCCAGCCACCAGTTTGTACGTATGTGTGCAGATGTGCTCCTCTCCTTTGCCTTTTCAATTCAGGGCTGCCTGTGCCCGTGTGTTAGGTAGCTACAGACTGAATGCTGCAACGGTCCCCTGGACCTTTAGCTATGTTTTTATCAAGGGCTGTGGTGCTTGAATTGGAATTAGAAGTAATTACTCAGTTAGCAACTGAATTAATTTACAAGACAAATCGGTGCTGACAATCCCATGATTCAGACACTATTTCATAATTATCGACTTAAGATAGGTTCTAATTTGTTTTAAAAAGATAATGGCTTGATTATGAAATAAATGGAATTATATTTATTAAGTCATGAACTCTCCTGGTTAAATAAAATTTCTTCTTTTGTCTCTGGCCAATAAAACACCCTATTCTTTATTTATTTGGTGATGACCGGCATTGGTGAGTTTAGAGGAAAACAGTTGTGACTTCCTGACCCTGGGTTCAGGTGAGGTTAATACAGGCTACACTACATCACTCATGTGATGCAAAATTGTGCTCATTCTTTAAGAATTTTTCCAACATACAAGAATACTCTAGGTTTTTGAAGCAGCCTCCTGAACACCCGATGTGACACATCTTCCTCTGCTCCCAGACCTTCATGAAAGGAGAATAAAGGATGGTTTGAGGAAACAAAGGAAAGAGTTTGTGGATATAGTTGGCTTCACTTGCGCATTATGACACTGGAAATTAATAATTATGGGGGACAAACTTTTTTTTCAGGCCATTTCAGCTCCTTGAAATATGTTACCCTAATTGTTTTTATTCTGGTAGAGTTCTTGTCAGAAAATCTCATACCCTTAAAGAGTTTTGTGAGTTTCCTATCAACTTAGGTGAGTTTTATTGACTGGGCTTTGGAAAACACAAGTTGTTTCCTATCTGGAGAAGTTTAGCTCTGCAAGTCCAGGGCTCAAGGGTAGCTCTCTTGATTAGCAACATACAGGGAAAAACTTCAAATGTAATGTCAGAAGTGAACAAAATAAAAACATAGTAAAGAGGGTAGTATTAATGCCAGAATTTTTCCTCTGCTGCCACAGTTTCTTAACTTGTGAAATACGTTTAGTTCTGGCATGAGTGAATGTAAAACCCACTGAGGTCAACAGGGCACCTGACACTTATTCCAGGACTCTACTGACAGTTTATGCTTCTTGTCATTTGCATTTTTCACCAGCAGTAGATTAAAATAGGAGGAAAGGAAAGGAAAAAGGGGGGAACAGTAAAATGACTAGTACAAAGTTATAAAATTTGAATAGACAAATACAATAAAACTTTTTAGGATTTAAACCCAAGAACTTGGGAAAACACTGAAATGGTCTGCTTATATTAATGTTTATAAAATGCATGTTCCTAAAGCAACTTCAGACAGGACTCCATGAACTCTACTTACCTGTGTGACTTTTTAATTACTACTACTAATCTTCTTTCCATTTGCTAAGCCCCACTTGGTTTATACTGGAGTCCCACAGTGCACAAGAAATTCCTGACTAGCCTGATTAAGCTTTTGTTCCCTCATCACACAAGCCTATGCTCAGTTTGGCTGTAGTTCTTCGTCACATAATGGTCAAAATAAAAAGGGGAAAAATAAGCAGAAAAAAAACCATAGAATTTTAATTACAAATGTATCCCTTACCAGAGGAACATAGGAGTTCTGTTATTTTCATTTTATTTCCATTACCAACATATTTGCAATTTGTTTACTACTTTGAGAAAAGATTATGCAAATCAAATTTGGGTTTGGATGTAATTTTCTATGTTTGCCAGCAAATTGGAGTAGGGAATTCCTTAACCTTGAGCACTTCTTGCCACAGGAATTCTCATCTGTTTATAGTTTTGATGTCCAAATTAAAATTCCATTTTAAAAGTACTCCATCAATATTAAAAGCCCAGAAAATCTTTAAAAACTTATAAAATTTTAGTGGTATAGTGCATATCCGTAGTCAGGCCACCGCTTCACATCTCAGGAAGGCACTCTGTGTTATCATCTCAGCAAAGCAACAACATGTAATACCAGTTTGGACTGGAAGAACATTTTTTTCTTCTTTTCCCATGGTAAAAGCTCCATCACAAATTACTCCTGCACCCTGAATTCCAGAAAACAGCAATCTTGTCCCTCCATCACCCAATAGAGGTCTGCTGTTGTTGATAGCATAATTATAAGTTATAAAAAGAAAAAAAAAAAAAGTACAGAGAAGGCAAGGGTAGCTCTCTTGCCACTATGAATTCATACCAGAGTACAGGAGCCACCCAAATATCTTCAGTCTGCTCCCACCCTTCCAACCTGGGTCTGTCATGAGGCCAAGTTTGTCTCTAACCACCTGCAGTTCCCTCGAACAGTTCATCTGTAATACTCCTCCAGAAGTTAGGATGTTCCTGCCATAAAAGGAAAAAAAAATACAAACAAAAACCAAGTCTACAAAAACGAACTCAGCTGGATTTTGTTAGTACGGCGAGATCTGCACGTAATTTTCATAAGGGAAGAACAAATACAAAAGACACATAATTTAGCTTTGGTTTTTATATCTGAAAATAAGTTCTAAAAAGCTTGTTTCCTTTGTTTAATAGGTACATGCTATTTATGTCTGTCATGGCATATTGACACTGTGGCAAATTTAGACCAGTGCTGACTTTATTTGAACTGGAGATTTGGATGCTCCACCTCTTCTAGTTTAATTTGCTTCACTCCACAACTGCCGTGCAAATATGACGTGAAAGTTTCCAAAGAAGTAAAGCAAATTTGCTAACGGCTGATCCCAGAGGGGAAAAAAGAACACCCTCCCTGCTTTTGCTCACTTATAGATTTATCTTCTAAGCTCTGTTATTTTACCAGCTAGAAACAACTGCACTGCCTTGAGTTTCTGCAGAAGTAGATACAAGTGCATAACATATAGTTCATCCCATGATGTATTATTTTTGGACTGCTCCCAGAGAGGAGGAAGAAGAGTTATTACAGAAACAAAGTTATTTTTTTCTTTCAGGATAAAAATAAAAATATCTTTCCACTGCCACCAGGCTTATAAAACGTATTTTGCAAAAGAAAGCTTAGCCAAAATAACATACAAGAGAAGGTTTTATAACGATGGTATCTAATTAACTCCTAACCCTAAACAGAACACAACAATCTCCCAGCGTCAATCATGTTCCAGTAGAAATCCATTCTGGTCCAGAAATGTGCTCCAGAGAACTTCATTCACTGAGAGGCTAAGAGATATTTGGTTTTCTGACTCTGAGTTACTGATAAACTTAAGGTTTCAAGCATGTGTTACTTCATTTTGAAAACCACCGTGCTCAGCCAAGCTCGATGCTCTCCACCCTGGGTGGATCTCCCTGGGTGCAGTTGAGAGCATGCTATATAATACAGGATAATGCTATATTATTACAGTACTTACTATATACAGCCAGACAAATCAAATTACAAATGTATTTGTCCATACCATATTTTCTAGTAAGCCATGTAACCAATTCCCTATATGTCTGAGGTTTGAAGGAAAAAAAGAGTGTGAGAACCTGGAGTACAGTGGACTGCCACTTTCTATTACATGTTGAGCCAATTTTTTAAGGGGCTCAGATGTCTTTAAGTCTGATTTTTTTCACCTCTGCAGACCATTGCAGGTATGTCTGGATGCCAGATGGGTGGTAGAGATGAAAGAGAGACATCTGTCTGGGGGAGGTTTTCTCATAGTTTTGTCAGGGGGGGAAAAAAAAAAATTAATCCAGATTCAACAGCGTGTGCAACTGACTGTTCCTCCCAAACTTTGTCTGGAGACCGCAGAGACTACTAAAGCTGAAAAGAGTAAAATGAGTCTTGAGCTTCATTGCACAAGATGTTAGACATCTACAAGAAAGAAATTTGACTAGAGCACGCCTGGGAGGAAAAATGACAGAGAAGGGTGAGCCAGCGCAGCACTCTGGCTGTCCTATGTTCCCCGAGTGTATTCAGTCTCAGGAAATGGACATTTCAAGCACATTTTCAATTCCTGGTGAAACGACTTTCCCAATAGTGAACAGCAGCTAGACTTCTGGACAGGTACTGATCGAGGCTCATATTCATAACAACTTTTAACTTCCACCAGCAGAATCTCACAGTCCCAGTCCAGGACTAGTCACAGCACTCTGCCAGCCCCAGCTGTTAGGTTAGGGGTCCAACCATAGCTACTTACTCGCTGGGCTCAGACATCTAACGTGTGAATGCCCCATGTTCCCAGTGAAACACTGCAAAGACCAGAACAGTTACCTCGTTTGAGCTCTCTCTTAAATAGACTGCGCAGAATAAGTTGTGTTTGTCTCATTATTCGGTTCTAACTTTGCTTACTCTGGTAACTTTCAGAATGGATAGATTGCTGGGGCCTTTGTTTGTTTGTTTGTTTTTTTAAATACATCTTGAAGTGAAGTCAGTCTGTGTAAAGCTATCCTCTAGTTCGGTCAAAGTTCCAACCTTCTTAACTGTCTTTGCTGTTCCACAACTTTATATGTCATAAGCTAACCTCATGTGGGTTAGAGGGTAGTGTTTCTGCTGAAAATCTTAGAAATCGTGTTCTTGCTTACCTTTTTTCTGTCTTGGCAATAATGAGCTTCAAGTGGTTCTCTCAAGTTAATGACACATAGGCTTCTCTTGCTGAAAATGAAGTCAGGAGTCCCGCTTCAAACACTACTTTTACAAATGTTTCTCCATTTGACCTGCTTAAAACACTTCCTTACACTTTCCTTATGTATCAACTAGTCTCTATCGTATTTCATACATTCTTATGCTTTCTGAAGGTTTTCCAGTTGTTGTGATCAGTCCTCAGGAATGTCTCCTGAACTGACTGAACTTGTGAAAATATCTGTGAAAACATCTCCTCTTTCTGTTTCCACATCCTTGAGATCTCAGTAATATTTTCTCTGGACGGAACACTACGCCAAATTTAAAAGCTTATAATGTTCTTAAGTATTTTTGCTGTTGCCCACACAGTTTTGAATCCCTCATCCCAGGAAAAATCCCAGACTTATACAAACAATCATCATTCTCCCTTGCAAAATCAGATGCCAAACGATTCTTCCTACGATTTTGCTGTTCCTCTCATGCCACTCTCTGTTTCTCTATTGTAATCCTTGAAAGTGTCAGTGCTTGTTAACCACCTGCATATTTTATTTAGAAATTGCATGAGTTATTTAAAATTATCCTAAAGATACCCAAGACCAGTCTGCAGATGTCTTTTTATATCCTCTTTCAATGTCATTTTAGGTTTCTTAATAATCTCTTCATTCGCATGTGCAAAGCTCTTCGTACCATTAAATCACATCAGCAGTAATGTTTGATCCATAATAATAATGGAATGTTGTTTTTCTGTTTCCAATTTTCTATTAAAAAGCGTTCAGCAGAAAATAACATCTACTAGCGCATGTGAAAGCAGAAGGGTCCTGATTATTCCATCAAGTTCACAAATACTTTCACTGTTGATGACCAAAAGAAACAATGCAAGTATCAAATCTCGTCTCCCATCTAACAAAGAACCAAACTCAACTATTTCTGCAAAGGCCCTACTGTTTACCTTTCAACTATATCATGCTTTACAAAACCAAGAGAGATTTCTCCATTTAAAATAAGACAGATATCTTGATTTCAAAGCAGAGAATCCACCACATTTCAAGGTAAACTTTTTTCCAGAATTTGATCACCGTCACTTCCAAGTTTACTTTCAGACTCTAGCTTATGGATCATGTTAAGCCTTCTGCTGTGGAAATCAATATTGTCTCATTTTCAAAAAAAAACTTCGTTGTGTAGCTATTTCTAAATTGTGATCATATTGTACTGTAAGGAATTTTAGAAGAAACAGCTTCTTAGGAGCTTTAAAATACAAGCATATTTTTTCAGTTTCAGATAACTCAGGGTCTCTCCACTGTACCTCATTAATGTCTCTATATCTTTTACAATGGGTGAACACCGGAATAGCAAAGGACATTCACATCTATACCTTCATTTTTGGTTCAGTCCCTGTTTCACTGTGGAGCTCTGGTCCCTCGGAGCTCGGCAATGAACACATGTTAGTTCATTCCTGCACTATGATCTGCAAGAAACTGCAAACTTATGTCATCAGGGAAGCTAGAATGAAGAAAATGGCATACTTTTGTCCAGAGTGAGTAGCCTACAAGCAGAACAGTTACAAACTGCTAAGTTTTGCGGCTTCTAGTGAAGACAGTCCTCCAACACAACCCCACACACAATAAAACACCACACCGTGCTGCTGTTTGACCAAACACACCCTTTGCAGTACAGTAGCACAGCAAAAAATATTTGGGCTACCAAGCAATCTTTTCCTTATTTGACACAAATTCATAGAATCATTGAATGGTTTGGGTTGGAAGGGACCACAGGGATCATCTAGTTCCAACCCCCCTGCCATGGGCACAGACAGACTCTAGGGGGAGAAAAATTTACAGAGCTGGAAGTGACATTGTGAGGCACAACAAAAATTATCATCCTGGTCAATGTCTGTAAGGAACAGTCTGTAAGTCCACACCCAGCATCCAGCTCCCCAAAAGACATCATGAAAACAATACCAGGAAGATAAAGACCTGAGAAGCACCTTGATACAGCAGCATTTGCACATACAGCCCATCACTCCTGCTTGAGTGGTTAAATAACATGACACCACTGCCAAAATGGCACCAGATATCCAAGGAACACACGCTCTTGCTACGCATCCACAGAAAAAACAATGGCTCGTTGAGCTTGATTTTATCTCCTGCCCTCCACTACTCCTTAACATATGCTTTCCCTTCACCCCTGCGCTGAAGTATCACCTTCACCACCCAGTCCCAGCAAACGTCCACCCATGGCCCAGGAGGTGCTCTCCCTGCCCCATCAGAGGGTACTGCACAGCAGGCACGGTAATGGGGAAAGTGGGAGGAATTGTTACCCCTGAAATTTGCTCTTGCAGGGCAGCCTGTAGATACAAGGATCATGGCAGGAGTCTCTTCCACTTACCACCCTCAGGACTCCTGGGGACATTTGCCCTTTCTCGGGTCACTTCTTCCATGGTATGCTGGGTATGGAGGCACTCAGGACATGTGTTGCAGACAAAGTTCTGCAGCAGGCACTCCAGCCAGCTGTGCACTTGCAGGAGCAAACCACAGAGACCAGAGTTTCACAGTAACACGACATCAGTCTGTTCCTGAGTGGAAAACAGCATAAGATGTGCAGTAGCAGCATGTCATGCGGGGACGACACTGCCCTGCAAGGCTACCTCTGCCTTGCAGGAGAATATGCAGAGAAGCACACAGCTCACAGCTAGCTGTGAAGGCATTGCACAGAGATACTGCTGTAATGGTAGACACAAGCTATTTTCTCCCCTCTCTCCAGCTGTTATGTACACTGGCAGGATTTCTCTCCTCCCATAAGCTCCCACAGAGATTCCCATAACACTAAGGATGCCACTATGATGCCATCTCCTGCAGTGTCTGAGACATTTGCTGGTAGGAGGTGTGCTCTGAGCTACTTCCTGGGAGTACAGCCTGCCACAGAATGGGGTTAGCCCAGGTGCCTTCACAAACCGCTGTAGCCTTGGGATACCGCCAAGCAACACTGAAGAATATTGCGTTTCCCAAATACCACTGTGTGCTGCTACCCTTGATAAATCAGTCTCCAGACATACCCCTGCAGAACAGGAACCCTTTTAGCACCTGCCAAGGGTAACACCCATCGGTCAGCCATGTGGCTGCAGCAGAATTTTTAGCAGAAGACGCTGGAGGCAGTTGTGGACTAACTGCCCTGCAGTCACTTACCCGAGAAAAGAACCGAGATGGTATGAAAAGGGCAGCTCCACTGGGTGCTGCACAGCAGAGAGCTCTTTGCCATCACAGCTACAGTAACGCTACTGCTGCCATCCATCTGCCATCCTCCAGCGCTGCTCTGACCTTCACTCCGAGCCATCTGCCTTTGCATCCTTTGGCACTAGTAAAATACACATTGTTCATAGGAGCTCATGAGTTGCAAACCTGTAAAGAAACAAATTCCTCCTTTGCAATTCCTTTTTGAACAGATTTTATTCATTTTATGTGTTGCTAAGCTTTTGGTAAGAGTATCATTTGTGGTTAAACCTCTTATAGGAGTCTCCAGTTAGGTACATGTGCTTGGCTCTGACTGATGAAATATGTCTCTGAATATGAAAGTTTAAGTTACCAACCATAAGAAAAGCTGCTATAACCGCTTTACACTTTCCATCTCCAGTTGTGAGGTACTCTGATATATCCTAAACTTTAATTCAAACTTTCCCTCAAACCTGGAATGGACTAAGAGAACATGAATTATTCCATCAGTGAGATGATCACCTAAATTAATTAAGTTTTAATCTGACTTGTAATCACCTCATAAAAAACTTTATCTCAAAGAAAAAACATAGAGATTAATTACCTGTCCTGTGACCCTTCAAATTTTTATTTACTTTATTCTGTAACTGCCTTTCTATAACTCTGTCAAGGGCAAATATCATGTTATCTATTTTTTACTTACCTGGGTGATATCCTTTGCCCGTTTTACATAAAGACACATCGGTGACTTTCTTCTAATTTTCAGAACTCCCACAATATCCTGTGGTATGTTAATGAAAGACTTTCCAGACCTATCCTTCCAGAAATGTTGAAAGCAATATACCTACTCCTAGGTATTCACAAATATCCTAAAATATTTCATAAGTTTAACTCATCTACATATTCACGTGCAGCTGTCTCTCATTTCTTTGGAGTTGTAAATACTCATATGATATAAATGTACAAACCCATTTGTCAGAGCTATTTTCACAGAATCATAGAATGATCATAGAATCATAGAATAATAATCCATAATTTAGTCCCTGAAGTGCAACTACAGTCAGAAAAATAACCATGCAGAATATTTTTAATAGAATCATAGAGTTATAGAATCACTTAGTTTGGAAAAGACCCTTAAAGGTACCAAGTCCAACCATTAACCCAGCACTGCCAAGCTCACCACTAAACCATGTCCCTAAGTGCCACATCTACACATGTTTTAAATACCTCCAGGGACAGTGATTCAACCACTTCCCTGGGCAGCCTGTTCCAGTGACTGACAACCCTTTCAGGGTATAAATTTTTCCTAATATCTAATCTAAACCTCCCGTGGCACACCTTGAGGCCATTTCCTCTTGTTCTATCACTTGTAACTTGGGAGAAGAGACCAACACCCACCTGGCTACAATCTCCTTTCAGGTAGTTGTAGAGTACAGTAGGGTCTCCCCTGAGCCTCCTCTTCTCCAGGCTAAACTATCCCAGTTCCCTCAGCTGCTCCTCGTAAGACTTATCCTCCACACCCTTCACCAGCTTTATTGCTCTTCTGCGAATGGGACACTGGACTTTACCTCAACATGTTGATTTCCGAGCTCTAATTCCGATTTGGTTTATACCAGAGTCACACTAGTGTAAGTGCATTGGTCCTTCTGATTTTGACCCTATTTGAACACATACACACTAAAGGAAAAATACTATTTCAAATTCGTGTTTGTTTTCACTGAGCTCAATTTACTTTTGCAGATAAAAACTATTTTATCACTGTTAATAATGCAAATCAAATATGTTCAGGAACAAGCAATTATTACGTTATTTTGCCTCATGCATTCTCATGAAATAACTGTCAGTCAAAGTTCTCATTACAGGTTGTTTATCATCACCAGTGGAGATACAAGCAGCTTATGTGTTTTGATCTCATTTCCTAAATGGACTTTGTAGTTCTGGTAGTTGGAAAAACATTCAATTTTAACTTGTGAATCCAAAACAAGTTATAAACTTGATCCTTGACTGCTTTTCACAGCTCAAAATGGATGTGAATTTGGTGTTACAGTGATCTGTTGGATCTTTGCACGTCGATGTCCTGGTTTCAGCTGGGAGAGAGTTAATTTTCTTCAAGGAAGGCAGTATGGGGCTGTGTTTTGGGTTTATGCTAGAAGCAGCGCTGATAGTGCAGAGATGTTTTTGCTGTTGTTGGGCGATGCTTACATAGAGCCAAGGACTTTTCGGCTTCTCGCACCGCCCCACCAGCGGGATGGCTGGGGGTGTGCGGGGAGTTGGGAGGGGACAGACAGGACCCCTGACCCAAACTGACCAAAGGGCCATTCCATACCATATTGCATCATGCTCGGTTTATAAGGGCCTTGGGAGGAAGAGGAAGGGGGGGCAGCGGCGTTCGGAGTGATGGCGTTTGTCTTCCCCAGTAACCATTACACGTGACGGAGCCCTGCTGTCCTGGGGATGGCTGAACCCCTGCCTGCCATGGGGAGCGGTGAATTAATTCCTTGTCTTCCTTTGCTTGTGCACGCGGCTTTTGCTTCACTGATTAAACTCTTCTACCTGAACCCACGAGTTTTCTCACTTTCACTCTTCCGATTCTCTCCCCCTTTCCAATGAGGGGGACTGACCGAGCGTTTATGTGGTGCCCAGCCAGCGGCTGGAGTAAAACCACAACAGTTGACTACTGGTTATATAAAGACAGAGTATTTAATGACTAGAATATATTAGTATATATATATTTATGTGTATTTATTTGTATGTAACTACATTCACTTGATTTGATATGCATGTCAGCAGAATGCCAGCTGAAGTTAGATGTTTTTCCCTAGATTTTCTTCTCATCTGAGAATCAGTGAAGCTCCTCTACAACAATAAATAAACTTTGGTGTGATAATGTATGAAAATGTTAGCAATTTACAAAGTTAATACATTTTAGAGATTTTTCAGCTTTACAAAAACCTAAAAAGCAGGCAAAATTCAAACAGCCTCACTCCTTCCCACCTTGCTCCCTAGCTGTGTAATTCGCTCTTGCCAAAGCCTGGAAAACCTTTAGACTGCACTTACACTCTACTATAGTTACATTTTGAGCAAATCTACAGCTGTCTAACGATTACTTTCTTGATCATGTCAAAATACGCATTTTTATGGGCTTTCAGGGCAGATGTATTTCTTGCAATTGTCTTTGTAAAAGAAACAGTGGTTTGTAGGACAGGCTAAGGGGCTGATTTCCCCAGCCTAGCAAATGGCTTCACCTGTGTTAAGGTACTGTGAAGTGAGTGTAGAACGTCACCAGTAAGAAATCAGCAGCTACTGTGGAAGGCAGTTGAGATAAAAATGAGAAGACATAAAACAGCACTGGCAGCTGGTTCTGTCACTCCATCAACCAGAAGTATCGTGCAAATGCATAGTCCTGCCTCTAAAAGGTACTAGGTTTTTTCCCTGTTCAAATAAAATAGCAATCACTCCGTAACTTGGCTGGACGTAACCCAAATCATCCCCTAATACAGAACGACTTTAGTTTGCTTTTGCCCTAGAATGTTTTGGTGCCATGTACCTTTAGAAGTTGTACATTTTTGTGAACTGGGAGAAGGAGATTTTCAGATGAACGAAACTGTTCAAAACTGTTTGTTTATAACTTTTTCTTCTTAATTGCAATGCAGACAGCTGAACTAAATAAGAAATTCATTAATTTAAAGTCTTCAGCCTTGTCTTCTAGTTGTCCTGTTTGATCTATGGCCAAGTCCTGCTCGAGTTATTATAGAGATGCTTTCAGTTAAGTCTTCTGAATAAAGATTTCATGCTGTTGCTTGAAGTGGCTGATACATTACAAAGGCGAAATGACTTCCAGCAAGTGCATGCCTCTGCCTCAGCTAAGGCATTATGGAGCGAGGGATTTTTTTATCCCCAAAATGTGTGGCCACTTACCTAAAATGGAGGATTTAAAAAAAAAAAAACACCCAAAAAAACCCTGTTCATGAGGATACAAAATGTCATAAACAAGGGGACCAGTCTACCCTGCTTGCCTAACACCCTTCTTCTTTAAAGTGTCTCATGCTATCTGATCTTACTGCTAACAACTTCTTTAAAGAAATGTTGTTCAAACTGAGTAAGGGACTGATTCTGAAGATTTGTTTTTTCTATACTTTGGTTTTTCTGTATTTCACTGGTTCCCGCATGCTGACCACTGTCAGAAGGAGGACACTGGGCTCTACCTACTCTTCTGTTCTTATGCTTTGTTCTGAGTTTTAACCAAACTTTCAAATTCGTTCTTACTTGCTGTGTCCTCTTACTACAGAATCTGGCGAACAACGATTTCCAGCATGCACTGCCCCTTTATTTGACCTCACTTCATTTAAAATGGGATAAATCCGAGGATGTGCACTCAGTTCACAGGAATAGACATCAGAAGAGAAACGGGTCTTGCTGCTGCTTTTGATCTAGCTATGATCTAACTTTCTGACTGAACCTCTTTCCAGTATAAAACATTACTTGTTCAGCACGTTCAAAGAATGTGGTGACTGAAGAGCCATGGAAAGAAGCCACATGTTGGTTAGACGAAGGCTATTGGTACAGGGCAGGAGGGCTCATGATTATAATGCTAAATTAATGTATCTGCCACTGTGTTGCAAAAGGAGAAGCACAGTCACGTCTTCAAACAAAACCGCAACCAACAGCCTATAATTGCCAGAAAATGTGCATATAAAATAGAGCTTAAATGCTACCAGGTGACATGAACAGGAAAATCAATATTTCAGGTTTAACCTGTTCTGGGGGTTATATGGATCTTTCCAGCTCCAGTCAGCCCCAGTGGAGAGACATCCCCCAGCAAGCCCCAGAGGCTGCCTACCACAGCCCGAGATGCCCAGAGGTCCCTGCCGAGCAGGTCAGGGTGGTGCAGGTGGAGTGTATAGGGCTTAGAGACACACTGTGCTGGGCTTCCCGCTGTGCTTGTACAGACTGTTCTGATGTTGCTGCAAAGTCTCATCACTCTGGGTTAACGCAGTCAGATGACAGGCAGCTTGATCACCACCTCACTTTTACAGAGAGGGACTTTCCCACTTTCTTTTTTAGCTTAAATGGCTACCAGAATACGGTTGTGATTAGAGTTTTATGAATGGCTAAGAAAAAAAATTACACCAGAAGGCCTTAGTGGTGATTAGAGGAGAAATACAGATATCTCCAGAGGATCATTCATTTCATCTTAAAATAGGGACAGTTAGTCACTCTGCAAAATGCTGGTTTCATTCACCGTGCCATTAGACTGTGCCATTAGACTATGCTGAAGTTCTGCCATCTACAGGAGGTCATGATCCATTTCCAGCTACAAGTGGAATAAAATAAACTCTAATAACAAAATTTTATTTTAGAGCAATCTGCAAACAACCTACGTGTCTTTGTTCCCAGATTGTTTTTTCTGTACTGCTCATCTACCTACAAGGCAGCTTCTGCAGTTATTTCTTTGGCTCCCTCCAGCAGCCAAAATGCAACCGTCCTCTAGAAAACTCTCTTTCAATTTAGACCTGAAATGCAATTTTACTAGATATTCTGAGAAATTATGAAGTCAGCAATGTTTTCTTTGCTAGCTTCACTTCATTCCATATAAAGCAAAATGCTGTAGTCGAATAGCCCTGTTTACATTGTTATTAATCACCTCATTACGTATCGTGCAGAAAAGGTTGTTTAACATGCCTGCATTAGGTTATTTAAATGGATGTTGCAGCACTATGCATGGTCTAATTTGCTAGGACTTTGCAAACACACGCAGAACTCTTCTTACTCTTGTGGGAACAACAGTTTCAGAAGCCACTATCTTTCAATGCACGTGGCATTAATTCCAGGTTTGCTGCACGTATTTTACAGCTGCTAATTGACAGGTTATTTAACATAAGGGCTCATGGGAATCTGCAGATGAAGAAATTTTGCCAGGCATATCAAAATTCAAAAGTTATTTTACTATAGCAAAACAATTCTACAATTAAGGTGAGACATTGGAGTAGGGCAGTGGACATACATCAGTGTACAACATCAGAAAATGTTATTTTATGTCTTTTGCAAGTATTAACTATCCATGTGTCAGAGAAATGTTTGTTACATTTACTACATCCTGGCTTTAGGAACTTTTCATGTCTACTTACTTTTTCTCTGACCTTTTGTTCTGTTATTATCGGGTGAATTGAACTATACAGGGCTGCCTGAATTAAAACTGAAGTAAAACAAACAGAAAAGTTGGTAAGTGTCCATAAAGATTATTTCAATGGAAAATTTTCACCTATTTTAAAGTACTGAGATTCCTTTCATAGTTGAATAATACTCTGAAGTATAACCAAAGGCAAATCCCCCCTTTGAATGGGGCGCTGTTATTGGCAGGAAAGGCAGAGAAAAGGAAAACATTTGTTTTGCTGTGTTTGGCATTTCTTGGGCCAGGTCATGTTTTCATTTAGGGTTGGATTTTTTTTTTTTTCTTCATGAAGGTAAGATCCAAGAAAACAGAAGATCCAAAACTCGAATTCTTGGAGTCAAGGATGAGAAACCATCATTATTATGGTACCTTACATGACTTTTTTTCTTTTTTTGTTAAATACCACTACACTTGGTAGAAAAGAGTACAGAATGACCTCGCTGTTATCTGCCAAAACAGCTTGCTTTCAGATCAGTAATTGCAGAGGACCAAACTAATCTCTGCTACAGAAACCCTCTATCATGAATGCACATTTTCTTTGCAATAGTATATGACAAAGTAACATGATTTTGTAACTGTTCGCGAACAATAGATAAGTCTCATAGTCTCTCCTGATTATGGAGCTATAAGCCAAAGGAAGAAATTTGACAAAAGCTCAGGCAAAACTGAAAGCAATGGCTGAAATACATGGCTGAAAACAACTTGTTCAAAGGCAATGGATGCAGGTGCTTTTTCACTAGCTTAATTCTGAAATCGCTATTTTCTTACTCATTCTTTGACCTTACTTGTCTGAGTAAACACTGGTTAGGACTTCCTGTCTTAGGCTTAATAAGTCAGGAACACTAGCCAAAACCTAATGGAGCTCAACTAGGTCTGAAATGTCAAATTAAAAGTAGAGACCATAAAGATGTGGGCGACTGAAGCTGAAGTCAGGCAGCCTACAAGACATGGGTGACCGGGCCATTGCGCCTGCGTCTCTCCTTTGGCCCCACAGGGGAGCAGGTCTAGCACCTCTGGCAGGTGGATGGTCTGAGGAACTCATTGCTCAAGCCTAGTTCTGGGTGCTAAATCTGATACTTTGCTCATGGCCTACTTTTTCACAGCTCTACTAAACCGTTTCTTTCACTTATTTGTCACATGGCTATTTTTTTATGCGACTTCTGCCCAACAGTTCTGATTCAGACGGGAACAGGTTTCAAAGTTCAGATTCTTACATTGTCAAACTCTCAGGGACAGAGGGATGAGCCAGAAAATGATCAAAAAAAAGTGTAGGATATGGAAAACAGCATGAGACCCAGACTGTTTTGTAAGTGACCCCATGTGGTTAAGTATATCACATACATGTACCTATGCTGAAAGGAAATTTCTACTTTAAAGAAAATGTTGCAGAAATGCTTTGTTCAAGATATGGATTTGATAAAACTACTTTATTATAACACTTCCATCCTGCTCAGTAGACCTGCTTACCATTGCAAACTATTTCTTTAGCATTGAAAGTTATTTTTCTCTTTTATTTGCAGTACAAAAGAGTGGTTCTGTGGTTTTCCTGAACTATATGAATGAATTGAGTCATCTATGACTCTGATAAAGAATGAAGGTAATATGTGAAGCAGCAGCATACTGAATAGAAATTCATGCTTGCTATGAATGATGCATGAAGGTTCTCTTCTAGAAGAAAAATATGAAGCTGCTGTAAAGTCTCTACTTAATACTAGAGTACTTTCTAACGGCATCTTTGTCTTTGGTTTCATTATTAGTAGTCAAGCTATTCATTCTCCCCCTCATAAAAGATATTACATGTCATTATGGATAAAGCATAATATTTTTATTTCTCTCCAGTGATCTCAGAAAAAAATATAATCCAAATCAAAATAAAATCAATTCTTTTTCTTTCCAGCAGAAAGTGGATAGCAACACAAAATCACAGTTATATGTGGGTCAACAGTGAAGTAATTTTCAACAATAAAAATTGTTTTTCTGCCAGCTTACATAAAACTAACACCCAGAAAAAAAAAGTAATCCAAGATCCAAAGACTCCCAGTTCCTGTATTTCTTGACATAATATCCAAAAACATTTTTAAGGCAATATCTCAGATGTCAGCACAAATAAACACTGGTCTGTTACTCTGGGCCTCTTCCATTCCCTCTCCTTGCCACACTGATTAATTAAAAAAAAGCAATGAAAATATCTGCAGCTGGCAGTTGCACAGTAACAAGGGCAATTTACAAATGTGATCAGACTTTGTGTTTCCAGACACAGGGCAGTCACCAGCATGTTTCCTTACACACACAACGTGAAGATTAATCGTAAGGCAAAATAAATAGGCCATGACAAGGAATTTTACAGCCCCCTGCAGTGACAGGTGAGAGAAAGCCATGACTTCAACAACCCCTGGAGATGTCCTGGCTGTAGAAAAGACTGTCTCTGCTCTTAGGCACCCTTAGCAAACTCTTTTCCATTTGCAAACACACATATTCTGCTGGTATTAAATCCTCACGTTAACCATTTACTATCTGTGTTCTTGATCCAGAAGGAGCCCTCTGGAAACAGCCTTTTTTAGGGCTAACAGTTGGAACAAAACCCTGCTTTAAATATGCCCAGTATGAAATTATCAGTAGGACCCTTCTATCAAATAAGTCCTTTGTCAAATAGATATTTCTGAATAGGGTGTTCTTCCTGTATTGGTAGGGAACATCCAGCTAAGCCATTCCAATCCTGAAATGAAGGTTCAAGCAACAAAAGTCAGGGAGGCCCCGCTGCAAGCCAGGGTAACATGCAAGGTGTTGCTCTCTGCATTCCACAGAATTAACAAGTCCTACCAGCCCACTAAGGTTCCCCTGCAGCACGGAAAGCCAGAAAATCCGGCGAGCTATGTCACACTAGGCTCAACCTTCTGCCAGGTCACTGAACTCCTGTGCCTTTCCTGACAAGGGTGCTAGTACAATTCTGGGCAAACATGTAACTATCCAGAGAGCACTGGCTACGATCAGGTCAGAAATATTCTCCCTCCTGGTTCCCTGACCCAAAAAACATTGAGGATTCAGTTTCTGACAGAAATAAGTCTTTACACCCTCGTGCGTTCAGTCTCTCTGTCTAGGTCAGCACCTGCTAGGGCAGCCCCGCGCCATGCTGCAAGGCAGAGTCAGCAATGCGTAGCGATGGCAGCAGGAGGGAGCTGGGGCTTTAGTCCAGGAGATAGCCCTGATAAGCATGGTGTTAACATTCACAGGAAATGGCAGCGGGCAAGACCGTCCTCATCTGAGATAATAGGCTTTTTCCAGTGATTGCTCCTTGTCACTTAGGAACACATCAATCCCAGCATCTGCTACCACAAGCTGTCATGTCATATATTCCCTTCCATGGGCTCTGTTTTGTAAGAAATAGTTAATGTCTACTTCTCCCACCAGCAGGCTGCTCCAGAGCCTCACTGTGATGGTGAGAAAATTGTTTCTGGCTTCCAGTTTCAATTTATTCATGACCAGTTTATAATCTTTTCCTCCTGAGCCAATATTGCCTTTTAGCTTAACCAGCCTTTTTCCCTTCCTGATGTTTATCCTCTTGATAAATTTGCACAGGATGGACACATCCCCTGTTACTTCTGGCAGTTCCACTAATGGGATTAACCGAACCACTTCTCCTGCCCACCGCTCAGCTTTCTTTAACATGTCTATTTGCTGTTCTGTATTTGCTGTTCTTCAGGCAGGTGGTGCCATCCCTGTCTTGATAGAGTCACAGCAATCTGGATACTAGATGATCCTCATCTGATTTTATCTTCTTCTAGTTCTCCCAAATCACAGATTTTCTACAATGGGGATGGATTAGTTTGGGAAAACAGTGCGTGGTACAGAACTCTGGAGCCCAGAAGCTCGTGTGCCTACATCTGGTACCCCCAGAAAAAGCAGAAACCCAGTGTCTTTGGATATGAACTTAGCTGCTTTGAAGTTCCCATGTTCCTCCTAATTCTCTACAGCTCTATGTGTAGCCTCTAGTATCTGAATCTCTCACCAGTGTGACAAAAAGAATAAATAAAAATGGGTCATTTCATCCTGTGAGGAAATTTTGGATTTAAGAACACACTTCTCCACCTTCCTTCATGCATATTTCCCTTTCCTTTCTCCCCATACCTCTACTGACACATACCTGTGTGCTGCAAACTCAGCCTGCTCCTATGAAACCTAAACACACCTGTATTTGCTGGGATTCTGGATTCTGGCTGAACTGAGCCAGCAGACCTCAACAAATACAACAATTTTCAGCTAAATGAAAACCCATGTCATGTTATAGTTGTAACTTGTTATCTTGGGACTTTTGAAGCTCAATGTATCCATCAGAAAATCCCGAGCTGCTAGGACAGACACATGACTTGGGGAGTTAGTAACTGCACACCTGGGCACAGAGTCAGCCAAGCTGGTTAATATTTTTTATAAGTGAGATAGAGGACCTTTCCTCCTTGTAATTCCCTCCTGCTAGCAGGCACACACGGGAACGCTTGGGGTGGAGTGGCTGGAGAGCTGTCTGGCAGAGAAGGACCTGGGGGTCCTGGTTGACAGCCGGCTGAACGTGAGCCAGCAGTGTGCCCAGGTGGCCAAGAAAGCCAACAGCATCCTGGCCTGCATCAGGAATGGCGTGGCCAGCAGGAGTAGGGAAGTGATTGTCCCCTTGTACTCAGCTCCGGTGAGGCTGCACCTTGAGTACTGTGTCCAGTTTTGCGCCCCTCAGTACAAGAAGGACATTGAGCTGCTGGTGCATGTCCAGAGGAGGGTAATGAAACTGGTGAAGGGGCTGGAAAACAAATTGTATGAGGAGTAGCTGAGGGAACTGGGGTTGTTTAGTCTGGAGGAGGAGACTGAAGGGTGACCTGATCTCTCTCTACAACTACCTGAAAGGAGGTTGTAGTGAGAAGGATGTTGGTCTCTTCTCCCAAGTAACAAGTGAAAGGACAAGAGGGAATGGCTTCAAGTTGCATCAGGGGAGGTTTAGGTTGGATGTTAGCTTCTTCACAGAAAGAGTAGTGAGGTATTGGAACAGACTGCCCAGAGAGGTGGTTGAATCACCATCCCTGGAGACATTCAAAAAACATGTAGACGTGGCACTCCAGGACATAATCTAGTAGGCATGGTGGTGTTAGGTTGACGGTTGGACTTGATGATCTCGGAGGTCCTTTCCAACCTTAGTGATTCTATGATTCTATGAACCATCTCTGCACGTGCTAGGGCCCAAAGCAGCCAAGAAGGGACACTATGACTCTGCTTCTCCCACTCCCAATCACAGCCTGTGGGACATAACAGAATTTCAGCACCAAACTTTCTTATTCTGTCTGCTTTGGGAAAATTATGACAGTGCGGAGCTACTGCTTTTCCAGGAGCCCCTTGAGAGAGACTACTCCTGCTCTTGATATCTAGACTTCTTCCCACATTTGCCTTGGAAGAGTTGGTTGGCAGTCAGGGAAGCAGCTGTGCAGGAGGACCTGCAATTGTTTGGCATTCAGCTGCTTTACCGCAGCTTCACTACCAACAGTTGCCCAAAAGAAAGCAATGTTAACATCCTGTCTGGAAGAACAGAAGTAGGGAATAAAATGTCTGTTTTGGTTGAGGGATACTTCAGGAAGCATTTGCCTGTTACTCATGATGCTTTGCCACCATACCTTTATAATCTCCACAGCCATAGCATGTCGGTATCAGAAGCAGGGAACAGAGGAGTGCCAAACTGAGGAACGTCATCCTTCTTTCCTGTTCACTGTGGTTTCAGGAACTTCAGTCCTTTCATTAGCTGTTTAATTGTCCTGCAAAGGTCTTCAGTCAATATTTTTATTTCCTGATTTTACCTGCCAGTGGTGAACAATCTGCTCCCCTTTTCAGAACATCTAACTAAATTTAACAGGCAGGACAAGGAGGAACACTCCCATGCCTGCTGGATTGGAAAATTGTAAGTATATTTAACAATTTAAAGTATGCATGCAGACCTTGAAAACAACCACTTTGTTCTGAATAGGGCTACTGTTCTGCTGAGGATTTTTTTTATGTTGTGGAAGTAAAAGAGTTGGATTATATTGAAAATATGTAAAGACAAGAATGCTGCAACTCCATGGATAGAATAAAAGTCTAAAACTAAATTACTAAAGTATTAAAATTAATATTGTGAGGGTACCTTTTATTTTATCATTTCTGCAATGTGAAATCAAATTGGTTCTTAGCTGCTGGCCAATGACAGCTGGAGATAAGTGTTTGGGGTTTTTTAACTCTAGCTTTCATTCTCTTTTATATAACCTACAAAAAGTTGGTTTGAACTGCAACTCATCTGAAAAATCCTTAGTCATTACAAGAGGTCCATCAACTCTCCTAAAGAGGAGGACATCTCCATTTAGGAGATGACAATCATTTCTCAAACCTTCATAATACAAGAGACAGAGTGCAGCAGGCCCATGTTGTAACTAGCATGCTCTCCATGTGAGGTCCAGGAAATAGCTATCTTACCCTTCTGCATTTATTCTTTCTGACAGGATCTATGACAAGATAAGCCAATATAATGTTGATGTCCTGTCTCAAACAATAAATTTGGGGTACAGAATTACCTTTGTTGGATGCAAAACAAAAAACAAACTAAAGAACTTTTCCTTAAAACTCCTAGCCCAAAATCTAGGTGAGAATGGACCATAAGGATTTTTGGGGGAGGCTTGTTATTAGTGAAGAATGGGAAAGGAAAGGGCTGCAAGCATGCTATAATGCCCTGATTCAACACTTCTATTAACAAAATTAATCCATTGTTCTTTTTTTTTTCTTGGAAACAGAGCCTTTTAGAAAGCAGTGCTGCAGCAAACAGCTGGATTTATACTCAAAGAAAAAAGAAAAAGTGATTTACTGTATCTTTGTTTTGGAGGGTTTAGAGGAATTCAACAGGCAGGCTCTGTGGTTCCATAAGGAGAAGCCAACCCAGCCAATTCTGAATTAAACCCAACAAAAATGGGGGCTGTCTTAGTAAGACAGCCATCATATAAAAATACGGGTCAGTTGGGTTTCCCTTGATGTGCATCCAATTTTAACAATCCCAACTTTTTATTATTGTTATTTCAAAAATCCCAGCTGCACAGTATTTTCAGGAAAAGGGGAACAGACACAGCAGAAGCAGGTATGGCTGAGTCCTTTGCTCTTTTAAATCTTGCCTGTGGTATGTCGGCACCTCCTCGCTGTACAGTTACACAGATTAATATTTTCTGGAGCTGCTGGAAACTCCCTTGCATAATCCAAGCAAGCCAGAAAGGATGCTGTTAACCTTCAAACATGCTCATACTGGACAAAGTCTGAAGCTTGGATGTTCGGATATGCAAGTGGGCTCTAAGGGACCAAGCCTTGCACTGGATCAGTGGCACAGAGTACAAATACTGTATGAAGAGCGCTTGTCTGACTGCCGTTTGCCACCGAGCCAAGGAAAACACTATTGGCAAATTACAAAACAGATGTACATGCTCCTATTTTTTGACATATAAAAGGAAACCTGCCTTACCCAGCCACATCTGTTTCTTTGATTTAACTCCATGCTCATTCCTGTTAGCAGTGGATGAGTGGTTTGGCAAGTGCGTTGCAGCCCGCTTCACTGAAAAAAAAAAAAAGAAAGGGGCTTCCTGGTGAAATAAACTCTTTTATGAGACTTTGATATGAACATATTTAGCAAAATATTTTATTAACCCCTCCTCCTCATTAGTGACTGCATTCTGGGGTGGAGTGCAAACCTTACATTAAAGGACCTGGTTTTTTACAAATAAATTGAGGAGGACACCTCTCTCTCCAGTTACCCTAGATGCTCTCACAGCAGGAGTATGACTGTTCATAAGGCGCTTGCGGAGAAGTCCCAGATATATCCTGCTGATTTGTAATGTAATTCCAGTGAAAGAGGTAAGGCTGCAGTGTAGCGCAATTCATTAATCTTTAAACTGTGAAACTACACAAGTTGCAAAAGAATTATAATTCCTGTAGAGAGCACTCGGGAAAGGGAAAAGAGAGAAGCAGAGAGAAAATTAGACTTTCAGAACACAGAGACTACTAACTTGGAGCAGACAACTATGGCTAAAAGTAGAATAACTGTACACAGAGTGCACATACCAGACATGCTTTTTAAGGAGAGATTACACAGATCATAAGAAATGCTTATAAACTTTGCATTTATCCTGTGCTCATGACCTGGAGCTTGCCAATCAATCAACTAACAACATTGCTCGCAACATTTTAGGGCTAAATAGACCCTCACCAGAGACCATCTAACGTGTAAATTGCTGTGCGCGTCTGAAATTGTAACAACAGGCATTTTGAAGAGTCACTATTTGTACAGAGGCTTCATTGTCCCAAACACACTTACAGTATCAGGGAGAGGATTTTTCCATGATTAAAAAAAAAGTGACTGTGATCACTCTGTCAGCACATATTCAGCCCAACTCTCTCCCCCAGAGCCAGTGGCCAGGCCCCACCGCACTGCGCTCACCCACCAGAACTGTGCTGGACAGTGAGAAAATAAAGTATGCCAAGAAAGGGCGGGTAATTATCATAAATTCACACTGATTCAGGTTAACAAAAGTACCACTCCATCTATGTATGGCTGGTGAACACCGGTGGGAAAGCAGTTTTGGTAACAGAAATAGAGAATCCCACAAATATGCTTATAAATATGATGTGGGTCAGGGAACTCATTTAAACATACTTTATGGCTTGACTTGTCAACCAGTCAGAAAGCACAAATGGCAAACAGCAGGCTCCTGAGCTTCAGGAATTTAAGACTTGCAAATGATTGACATCTTCAGAACAGGTTTTAAGCAGATTTTTGACAACTTGCAGGCCTTGAGCAAGAGTTCTGCATAAGGTTAAGCTTCCCGTTTTCCTCAAAAGCTAACACTAACACCCAAAAGCCAACACCTGAGGAACAATCTGTGACAGATGCAAACTCCATTAGGTAGGTAGGTAGGTAGGTAGGTAGGTAGGTAGGTAGGTAGGTAGGTAGGTAGGTAGGTAGNCTCCATTAGGTAGGTAGGTAGGTAGGTAGGTAGGTAGGTAGGTAGGTAGGTAGGTAAGTAGGTAGATAGATAGATAGATTAGATATAGATAGATAGATAGATAGATAGATAGATAGATAGATAGATAGATAGATAGATGGATGGATGGATGGATGGATGGATGGATGGATGGATGGATGGATGGATGATAGGTTTAGGTTGGAGATTAAGAGAAATTTCTTCTTGGAAAGGGTGGTCAGGCATTAGAACAGGTTGCCCAGGGAGGTGGTGGATCCCCCCCATCCCTGGGGGTGTTTAAAGAAAGGTTGGATGTGGTACTTAGAGACATGGTTTAGTGGGTAATAGGTGGTGGGGAGATGGTTGGACTAGATGATCTTGGAGATTTCTTCCAACCTTAATGATTCTATGATTCTATAGATGATAGAAAGAAAGAAACAGACAACTAGTAAACACTGGAGCTGACAGCATCTGAAATGTGAACTTGAAACATCCTTCCCTTGGATTCACGTCTACTCCTTAGTCACCCTTTACTTTTATTCCCTGAATACATTTTTCTATCTCCTTCCAATCCACCAGCACCCACTGCAGCCAAAATACAGGGTGTCGAACCTCCAGCGTTGCACAACCCTTTGGATTTCATTGTTCCTTGAGCCCGTTCCCTGTCTGCCTTCCCCTCTTCCCTGCCACCAGGGACCTAACCCAGGCATCCCTTTGCTCTTTTGTCTGATTTGAGTCCGGTGGCATTTTGCTCCCTACTTTCTTTAAAGTGCCCTCTCCTACTCACAAATTCACTGTCTGTTCCTGCTTTCCAGTACATTTGAAACAGGCTTCTGTCTGACAAATGCTCCCTTTGCCTTCAAATTCCTCTTTAAAATCTAGGAAGGCTGCCTGTCTTCAGCTCCTCACTGGTGATTATCTTGAGCATACTTAGAGTATAGGCTTTCTGGGACAGTAGCTTTGCTTATCTGTGTAATTCATAGATGGCATGTAGATTTAAACTGCAGGATGAATAAATAATATAGAAAAATAGGTCCAATGGAAAGCCTTACCTTTCTTTCTGTTTTCATAAGCCAAGGGGTAGTTTGAGTCTTCAGTATGCTGCTACTCCTCTACTTTCTTCATGTTTTAAATTGTTCAAGTGCATTACCAAAAATAAAGTTGAGATAAGCCTTAAAAATAACGCAAAATTTTACTTAAAAATGTTATTTCATCAGGTCACCGTTGGAACTAGCATCCTGTTCCACACAGCCTCGTCTTTGTGGTCTAACAACTTACACTGAAAATAGGCCGATTTTTCAAGCTAACATTAGAATCATATTTTTCCAAGTACCCACCCACTGATACTCTCCACCTTGACATAATGAGATCAGTTTTCTTTTCCCTAATATCATGTATAACAAAGTATTGACAGCCAAACCCTGGCTTTTTATGGTTGTCAAGGGCTTTGGAAAGCTGACAGCAAGGATGTTCTGAAAAATTTGTTTTCATTAATGAATTGATGCTATCAGCTTCTTCTAGGATGCTGTGCCATCGGGGAAAAAAAAAAAAAAGCAAAAAAAAAAGCAAAACATTTCGTTTCCCTGAACAAAGCAGGAATCAAAAAGGAGGCAGCAATCACTATTTGCAGTTACTGGTCTCTCTCCAACTTGCTTGTTGCTCCGATTGTTTTCCTTTTCTCTCACTCAGATACCTGGTTTTCTAATTGCTTTCAGCTCTCTCTGTGTTCCCTGTCTGCTTCTGTTGTTAACACACGTGCACACGCTTTTTCAGTTCTCCAAACAGAAAATTCCCAAAGTATCTTTGCATTGCATTCCCTACAAACAAAATACTCTATCTCTCTGACCTAATCTCTGACTAGTCTTGAATGACTCCTGCATTTCTGAAAGTCTCTTTTCTTGTTTCAGCTACCTGAAGCTCTGAATTTTATTTTTTTCCCCATTTATCCTGAAGGACAGGTGTCAAGTGTGGTGTACTGTTCCTATACTCCAGTTTTTAAAGTGAGCATTTTTCAACTTCTATGTTTTTTGGCATTGTACTCCCCATTTCCACTCAATTCAAGTTAATCTTTTAGTTTCTTTTTTTTTTTTAATTCAGATTTTTTTCTTAGTTCATTTTGTCTATGGAAAGGTGATGTTCTGCAGCTCCCTCAAAAACAGGGAGTGGGAGGGGAAGTTTTGCAAGTACCAGTTGCTGCTTTGGAGTCAACTTCTAGATAGATGGAGTACTGGTCTGCTTCAAAGTTTCATCTTGAGTAACAGTTTTAGTGACATTTCTGTTCAGGACAAAGTCCTTGCCCAGTGATCAAATTATTGACTAAATTCCAATTGCTAGGAGTAGAGGCAAGATTTAATTTCTAAACCTTTGCAACAATATTTTGATGACTTAAAATATCATAAACATAAAAAAATAAAAAATTAAGTTAAAACAATTACAAAAAAAAAAGTTAGGTTTTATCAGTCGATTTTTTTGCAGAAATGGAGAACTGGAGCACAAGGAGGTAAATGACTGAAATGTTGCAGGAAGTCTGACTCAGGTCTAAGGGCTGGATCTAGATCTTTTGAGTCCTTTTCCAGTTCCCTGAAAACTAACCTCTGTGATTCATGTGCAGAAAAACGTTCTTGGTGTTCAGTTTTAACACAACTAAAATGGCAATAACGACCTCATTTAACTTTGCCATCACCGGTATTTAAGTTTTAAAGAATGTTTTTATTAAAGAGAAAATTAATTTGAGAAATCACCCAGGTGCTTTCTAGGGGAAAACTTGCTTTGTAGTTGCATCCAGTATAAAACTTCCCTGTGTCATTTGGGTCAGAAACTACTTGGAGAAGCACCGATCTACAGCCTGGTACGGGAGCTCCACCATGCCTCTCCAGGTGTGCTCCTTGCTGGCTGGTCCTTGTTTTTACCTCTGCCCGGGAGCCATTGCTGCTGCCCAAGCGAGCAGAGCAGGTCACCAAGCAGCAGTCTGTATTTTCAGAGTTGGCAATGAGTCATGCATGGAGCTAGCTGACAACCCATGCTGTCTGTATGTATGCAACCATGGGTCATTACACAGCAATAAAGCACAATATCTTGTTCAAAACCTGTCTCATTTTATTTGGATCCTAGCTGACTTTGCTGGCACTGAGCTACAGCTGGTGTTTACTGACCTTTCAGAGCAGCACTGCTGGCTGCAGGAATAAAAATAGTTTCTTTTCAAGGTTGCACACAGACACTGAAGTAGGGTGCACACTCAGCCAGGTGCACAGCAACCTTCACACCCACCACAGGGAAGGATCAGGACGGCCAGCTAGCACTGTTTCTGCTGGAGCGGTTGCCTTGGTTTGAGCAGCAAGCCCACCCCAAGCATCTGCATGATGATAATGTGTCTTCTGGTCCCACAGGCCAACGTGGAGCATCTGCTCAGCTTTCAAGGAATAACGCTCCCAGGCTGTGCCTGTGCTACGAGGCAGAGGCAATCCCACAGTGCTCCCTGTGGTCCTGGCCCAAAAACACCTGCTAGGGTGTCAATAGGACCATACTGCAACTCTATCCCTGAGTATGCAGTGGGGCGCACTGGAGGAAGGTACTCACTGCACTCATGGAGAGAGACCATACTGTGCCTGGGTGGATGCAGTAAGTGCCCCGACACACAGCACAGCCTCCCAGGATCTTCCCCAGGTGCCTTTGAACACACATTGGTTGCTGCAATAAAGGCAATGTAGAGCACATTTGCTGAGTCACCAGGTTGGCAACAGTTGTCTGCCGGGCAGAAAAATGTAGAAGCCAATTACATGAAGTCCCATGACAGGTGGCAATGTCATCTTCCTCATGAGCAGCCATGAAGTTTGGGGTTTTTTCAACCCTTAGGTTAGGAAGGTTTGATTGCACCCCTCAGGGGAGAGGGCTCTGGCTGCACCAGGGGGCTTGCTGAAGTTTGCTTAGATGAGACATGCAGAAGTTGAGGGACCCCAACTCAGTCAATGTATGGGGCCCACTGTTAATTAGCTTTTAATGTGAATGTAGTGGGCTGTTTATATACCTCAGTTTTCAAGTAA
Organism: Psophia crepitans; assembly: GCA_013399095.1. Classification (NCBI taxonomy): domain Eukaryota; kingdom Metazoa; phylum Chordata; class Aves; order Gruiformes; family Psophiidae; genus Psophia; species Psophia crepitans. The sequence goes on from VWZZ01002859.1 coordinate 101,471, forward strand.
TGAATTCTTTGAGTACTAGCAAGATTTCTACCTGGGCACGGTGTGCCTGCATATTGCAGGGACTTGCCAATAGTCTCTGCAGAGACACACGGACACTGTTCAACCACTGGCCAGCACACATGCAGAGCTAGATTTAACTAAAACAAAACAAAGCAAGCCCTGTGCTTCTTTGTAAGAACACAGCTATTATTACTTCAGTATTTTATGATGGTGACTCTATGTCAGAGAAGGAGTTGCAGTACCTGGGCCACATCTGCTGGTTTGTGCTGAAAGGCCAGGCTAACAGGGGATTAGCAGGAAGATAGATCCAGGATGGATTATCCCTGTGCAAGGTGGTAAAATTTCAGTTATAGCAACACATACTGACACCACGTTTGGAAGGCTGCCTCTGACAGTGTACTCCTAGGTCTAGCATGCAGGGATCCTTCCAGGCCTGCAAAAACATGCACGGGATTCTGTCCCAGGCATCAAACACCATGTCTGACCAGCTTGCGTCCTTGCAGTCTCAGCAAAACTTCCTAAACTGTCATTGTTTCAGAAGCTGACTTTCCCTCTTGAAAATCCACAACAGCTTCAAGGGACACTTCCATTCCATTTCTATAAGATTTGGTTAGCTTATGGTACCCCCTCCCCATGCCACTTCTCACGAGCATCAACCTGATATTGTCAGACAGAGAAGCAGATAGATAGCAAGAATAACCAAGATAAATCTAATTGTTTGAGACATTTGAGACATGTGTGGTATTTAATTTGTTCATACCATGGAACATGACAAAATAAATTAGTAGCAGAGGAAAATACTACATAGTGCCATTACAGGGTGAACATTTTTTTGTGTTTAGTCAAAGCACTGCCTAATAAAATGTATGAGTGTCAGGGCATATCCATTTTAGCTATGCATTTAATTCTCTGTGTTCAGTATACCAGTAATTTAGATGCCTTCATTTAAATTCTTCTGACACTTTTATCAAAGTAACAGTCTCTGTTTGTTTCTCTCTTGTTTTAAAGAACACAGCACTTGCTTTTGGCACGCTGCTGATGCTTATTTTATTTTTTCTCTTCGCGAATACAAGCTGTATTAATGTTTCTTTAACAACCAAAATAAAGTCAAGAGACAAGAACTCAGTATTTTTATTCCTTTGTCAGTTACATACTCCACTATAAAAAGAAGACAGTAAATTATAGGAAGAAACCAACACTGTGACCACAGAAATCTCGTATTTATTCCTACATCAAGGGACCTTCATACATAAACTGAAATTCTTTTCTTTTTTTATTTGATTTTGTGATCAAAAACTGTAAAGGAAGTTGCATGTTTTTCAGCTGGTCATAAGCAAGCCACAGGATGAATGAGATGCAGTTACAAGAGGGACTGACTGATGTGTAACCTGTTTTCACTGTAATCGTGCCATATGGAGTGAATGGAGCAATGTTCCTCCATCTCTCCCTCTGTGAATGAGTGAGATGCTTCTCAATATTTGTGCACTGGATTCAACAGAGGTATCTTCACTTGTGTCCCACCGGAGAGTATCCTTGAAGAGGCAGCCCACGTCTGGCTGCTAGAGATGCCTGAAGTCTGGAGGAACTGTATTTTTGCCTGCCTGAATGGAGGAACGTTATTTTTGCTTCCTGAGAAAGCGTGGTCTGTGACTGAGCTCCTTCCCCCCACCGCAGGCTGTGCTGCCCTATTCACCTTCTGTACTTGACTGGGAAATGTAAATGACAAGATCTTTACATGCTCAGAGAAAAATGATCCAAGCTGTAAGAGACACGAACAGGATGATAAATAGCTTTCATTTTCAATAGTGACAAAGCCGTTAGAAGTGCTAAGCATTTTGCTGTACTAATTCCCCTGACAGTAACCTACATAGGTAGCTACAAAAATGATGTGGACACCTGTCAACAGAGAGTGCATCAGTGGCACTGCGTCAACATGCAGATGTGTGTGTTTGCCACAAATTACCACCCAGAGGTGTGTGAAATACTATGATTTCCTACTTCAAAAACATACAGTGTCAAAAACACCATGGTGGTACAGATAGAATAGCCTGAAAATATTCTTCAAAATGTTTCCAAAAAATTATAACAGTCATAGGCCTTTCCACTGGCTCTAGTGGCAGCTCTCCCATCCTTTCATTTTCAAAATAATCTGCTGTATTTACTCAAATGTTATTTTGGTTTTCAGTTCTTTCCTTCTAATCTCTACGCATGCAGTGAGAGAGAGAAAATGGTAAAACAGAAGCATTTTAACTTGGACTCATGGAGTTTTTTTAATTGCATTTTGAGGTGAACCTCAAGAACATTTTCAAGAGCGTCTCAGTAAGTCTGTGCGGAGAAGAACTTCACAAATGCAGAGCAGCTACGTGCAAGGCTGCTGTCTGCGGCACACACGTTCGCCAGTGCTCAGGCAGACCCAAAAGCTCTGCACTGGCATTTCATCAGGCGGTTTCATACCTGTAAAATGAAAGTATGCAAAGGAATTACAGCAGGTGATTTGAACGCTGGGGGAAAATAGTACTGTCCTCTCCCTAGGATGGATAAAAACATATCCTAGGAGCTTTCTACCTTGATCTTTCTCAGGACACCATTTAGGAACTGTTCAAAGGGCACACAGTGAGCTTTGTCCAGACTATAGCTCACCGGGAGATGGCTGCAATGAAAGTGGCCAGTGGCCATTCTCCTGCACAGGGAATTCCTAATCCTATCACTCAGATGTAGGCCTCCGCATAGATGCAGACCTAGACAAACCAGGCTGAGCTCATTGCCCGTCACAGAGCTACTGTGTGCCAGCTAGGAAATTTAACTCATCATCACAACACAGCTCAGTTGGTTTCCACAGATGGTATAAAAATATCTCTACAGATCAGAGTTTTGAAGAAGTTGTGAACGCAAAAGGTCCACCTATTGCAGAGTCTGCAAGTTACTGTACTAGGAGACATTTCAAAAGGTTGATCTTGCTAACTGCTATGCCTGCTCCTGCTAAGAGCACCTACACCCAGCAAATACATGGCAGAATTTGCTAGATCTCACTTCAGGATAAGCATGAGGAGCTGGCAGGACCTCTCTGCAGAATAAAATGCTTTCTCTCAAAACACTGACATAGCACACAGGCCAGATGCTGATGATAATATTAGGAGAGAAGACAAAAAAAAAGTTTGGAAACCCAGGGAAAGCAGAGTAAAAAGCAAACAGGACAGAAAACTCCAGTGGCAGAACAGCTCCATTGAGATCGTGGGCTTCAGGCCATACCCAGCACAGCTGCTGAAATGAAACCAAGACACTGCGGAAACAGGAAAGGAGGGTATACCTCCCCAGAAACAAGGAGAGGAGAAACAAGCTCCTAGGATGCTGTAGAAATAGCAGGGAAAACATCTTGAAGCAGAGACTTGCTTTGATCCCTGATGATAAATCAACTTTGCCAGAATGGATGAGCCATTTGGACCCGTTCCCTGCTGTTTAAGGGTTTGTCCTTGAAGTGATGAGCGTATGTGAAAGCCCACATATGCACTGAGGAAGGGAAGGCAGATGACATCAGGCTTGAATTCAGATTAGAAAAATGTGTATGAAAGAGCAAAAAAACCTAAAACAACCTCACATGGCAGCATAGGAAGAGGCAAGTTTAGTGTTCCTTTTCAGTCCTCCTCCTACAGATGGGATTTTCAGCTCCAAATGGCAATCACTGTGCTTTGTTACAGATCACCTGCTTCTCTGGGTACCCGGGCTGTCTTAGATCACCATCTTGCAGGAAGGTGGAAACTAATTTGTAGGGCTGGTACTCCAGACTGCTTTGGCTGGCAGCAGTCGCCCATCTGTCAGGGCTGTCAGAGGCAGCTACCCTCTGCTCAGCTGCTGCTCTGGGTCCATCATACAGACCACAGCGGTCATTTCCCAGCCTTTCAGGGGAGCCGGACAAAACCAGGGCTGCTGGCACTGTATCACACAGGGGAAAAAAAAAGTAAGACCTCCAAACCATGCAAATGATCTTGAAGGACTAAGATTCTTCAAAACATTTGCCTTCAGAGATAAGTGTTCGCATTTCATTTTTGTTTTGTTTGTCTACCAAGGAGAGTGAATTGCAAGGACTGCACACACCAGGGCCATCTTCACCCAAAGAGAAATTAGCAAAATTAACATCCAAACAGGTACAAAAGAAGTACCAGGAGAGTTGGACTAGATGATCTCTAGACGTCCTTTCCAATACCTACCAATCTGTGAATCTGTAAATCTGTGAATCTGTGAAACTGTAATTTAGGACTTTACCACTGACATTTTCCAACGTTTGATGGATGCTATTATTATTGTCATATTAATAGCCAAAGCTGGTATTTTAAAGGTTCACACAAGCTTCTTAAAAATTGTTTCACCCATTTTAAAGAATCCATTAAAAATAATTTTCAAGGCAAGACCATCACATTCTTGGTCTAATATCATCACTATATGACATGCATAACAGGACATTTTTGTTTCATTTTCATAGCATGCAGTTTTCTTCTGATGGTATATAAAAACATAACCTAGGAGTGCTGATTTTGCAGCTTGTTTTGAATGGTTTGATGCTTCCAGTTATTAAATACATGAACTGTGATGGCAACACTGCATACATTTTAACTAGGGACAAATTAGGAGGCAAAATGCTGAGAATACAACCTGTATGCATCCAAATCTCCCTACTCCCAGGGAAATAAAATGCACCCTTGTGCAAATACTATCACCTCCTCGTCATAATTTTAATTTCCAAAAGTCAGTGGGGTAATGACATCAGAGTACCCACAATGTAATATTTTGAATGTTGCAGTACTATTAAATAAGCATAGTACTGTTTTGTGATACTCCGAATGTGTTCGGTATCTCAAACAGGTTAATTCATCTAAAGCTTGAACACACCTGACTACCAAAAATCAGGGTCAGCGAGGATACTTGTGTTCACAGGGGTATTTATAGCCTTTATTTGAGCATCCCCTCTCTAGCTGGTCTGGTTGACATCCTTTTAATTTGAATTTCAATTAGAGGTAAATGCTGGGGAGTTGGTGGCTGCTGCCAGTCAGTCCTCCCTGTCCTACATTTCCAATGAAGAGAAGTGTAGAGCAGATGTGGGTCCAAGAGCTGCCCGCAGCCGCTGTACATTAGAGGATGTCTGAGCGTGCCCTGCGTGACTCCACAGACTGCTGCACCTCAGCCAGCTCCAGATCTGTGAGCACACGGATGACTGACAGCTGCTTCAGGCCCACAGGCTTTCTGCAAAACCTGGACGCACAAGAATTGCTTCAATTGTTCATTAAATGTATTTTTTTAAACGTGCAGTCTCTCAAATGTTTTGCATTTCAGTGTTTAGATCTCACAGATTCCTACAGGAAATTTGCCATAAAAATTTGGGCCTGAAGCAGGCGAGATTGTGCGGTATTGAAGATTACAGAAATGTGGGTTGAAAGTGATATAAATAATGAAAAGAACCTTTTTTTTATTTTACTCTAAATCTTTGTGTCTATATAATTTAAAACATATGCAGAATTTTTTAAAGATAACTCTATCTAATCCTAACGTATTTAATATCCTGTAAAACTCAGTTGTCCTTATAGACCCTGACCTATAATGTTATGTTTTCATTATCTTAATCACTGTGAAGACAGGCTGCCTAGCAAGTGAAGAGTGGTCATGGCAAACAATGATCATAATGAGATCTTGAAGATCTGCACAATAGAGTAAATTAGAAAAGGTCCGTGTGTGATTTCATTATGCACATCTCAGTAATGGCAGCAAAGAAATCTGGCTTATTTACCGTACACTGTATTAAAGACACATTTTTCAGTCACCCCAGAAGACTGTGCAACTAGATAGTCATGCTCTTATTAAAATACATATAAAACAAAGCCTGAAACTTAGTGACTACGGACTCCACTGTGGTGACCTACTGCATAGATTTATATTGGCAATGCCACAGAAGTCATGCACACTGAAATAATTTATTTCTGAGTCTAATTTTTCTCTGTGGATTTCGCCATTTAATTAACATTTTTTCTTTGTCTTTTTACAGGCTCTTTGAAGGTGGTGTAAATTGCATCTAGCTCCGATTAATGGTGGGATTCATGCTAGAAAATAAAACTTTCACTCTAGATGGAATGCAAATGAAACCTTTCAAACTAGCACAGAGCTTCGAATAGAAACAGAATGAATTAACCTGGAATTTTACATACGCACACAAAAAATGAGATATCTAAATAATCTCAGTTTGTCTTTGCTACAGTTCTTGACGAAAGGCAGAGGCTATATCCAATACAGTTGGTGTATGCTGCCAAGGTCACTTGTCCCTCAAAGGTACTTGTAAGGTAGGCCGCATCAGCCCCGTGCCAGTACTGTGCGGTCCAAGGGATGTGCCGGCACCAGTTCCTGCCAGGTGTGTGCACACGGAGGCACTCTGCAAACCCATACATGGAAATCACATGCCCAGCCACCACCGGCTGTCTGGAGGGGCTGGGTGCATCGAGTTTTCCCTTGGCACTGGGAATACCCCATCGCTCACCCGCTCTGAGGCAGCGGACTCCCCTTAGAGTCACAGCAGCTGCAACGAAGGTTGCAGGCCTGACAAGCACAATCATTAAGAAGATTATTTGGGGTGGCGTAGTGAGAGAAGTGGGTGTTACATCTGGAAGCAGAGTCAGAATCAGAAAGTTTAAGAATCACTCTTCCAAGGTATTATTTTGGAGATGGTACTAATTCGTTTGAGAACCAGGATACTCCTGTCTCTAAGGTCAATCCCTCTTTGCAGAAGGGGTGACACTAGGAGAAGCAGCTGTGCATCAGGGTATATTATAAGCAAGTGTCAGGTGAATACTGGATTACTTAGAGCACGAAATTAGTAATTAGCTCCTAAAAACTATCTGTTTCAATGAAAGAGAAAATTGTCCAGAACAAAATATGAAAAAAGCATAACTTCTCTCTGCAAAGCACAGGATCAACAGGGTGAGAATGGGGATGGAAAGCATACCCACCTCTTCTCTGTGCACACCAGGAGAATAAGAACTGTGACACCCCTGACACTTCCCAAAGGTCCCTGAAGTCAAAGTTGGAGAGCAAATATGAGACAACTGACATTTCCGATCCCATTCCCCACATAAGAAAGTGACTCCTATCTCCAGGTCTGTCCATCTGGGATCTCTCACTGGTGCCCAAGTGCAGGAATGTTCTTTGCTTTTGTTTCTGAGGAGGATCCCATGGCAACAAAATGAGGTAAGGTCCAAGAGCATGTCAGAGTAACCTACACATTTAAAACACTTGGCTGAAGTGTAAAGGCCCACACTTCAGCTGAGCTGGTTTGTTTCATGTTAGCTTATTGTCACGAGAAGTCCGAGACTTCACACAAACCCCATTCCCTTTATTCCCACGCCCCTCCCTCAGTTATACTTGCCTACAGTGCTATTACACTGGGGAGCAGGAACTCTCTTTGACCACCCCAGAGATGCACCAAGTGCGGGGTGTGCCTGTGTTTGCACCCAGCAGGGTCAGCGTATGAGGTGCAGTGCAGGATGTATGATTTCCTTATCTCACACCTGCCTCCACACGCTGCAAAACCCTTTCCGTCCAGCGCACGCAGGAGGGTAGCGTGGAGCCGGGCACACCCGAAGGGAAAGTGGGCGGCACAACAGGGATGCTGCCCATCCACGTGGCTGGTAGATTAACACTTGGAGGCATGTTCCCAGGACATGGGCCTCTCTTTGCACATCAAAGCTCAAGTTTTGCATAGAAAGTTATTTGCATAGAAAGCAGAAATTAAATTTAGGTTTGGGTGTCAAAAATTTGTTGTTGTAATGAAGCAGATTATTTTCTGGCATGAACAGATGAAACAGTCATGGATTTTGATGATTTACGGCAACAATTTATCCTCAGTGTAACTCCACTGACTTTGATGCAGTTACATCAGGGCTTAATTTAGCCTGATGTTTTTTCAAGGGAAGGAACAGAATTAAGAGAGTGCTTGTCTCAGTTTGGGCATTTGTTTTCTACTTTCCTATTTTACACAAACTGCATTTCTTTAAGCTGTGTATCCTCCAGACCTCTGTTTTCTCCTATTCCAATAGCCTCAGGGCTTTTTTTTCCTCCCCTACCTACTATTCACATCAGGACTTATTGACAAATTGTCACCTGTGATGTGTTTGCTGTCTTACAAGATAACTGATGACTGCTGCCTTGCACTGCTTCTCTTCTCCCTATATCTCTTGCATACTGAGTGGGTTGTTTTCTGGCCAGAGAACATTACCAAAGAATTGATATTAAATGCTTTTTATACATTCTGCAGCTTAGAACTTTTCTTCTTTTAATCACTTCACAGATAATGTCCTGAACAAGTGCAGGGCAAAGATCTCAATGCAAATTGTTAACAACTTCAAAATACATTTATTTCATCCACGCTGTATAATTGATGATAAAATCTTTCTTCTTCTATTTAAAAACTTCATTCTTTGGTCATCTGAAAAATTATCATTGGAGTGAAGAACAAGCACAACACTCAAAATGGGTTTCGTGTACAAGGATACGAATATCTGTTCCTTGTAAGCCGGATTCTTGGAACCTGCATAGTTGCCAAGTCCAACAGCTTGAGCTGTTTTATCATGTCTGCTTAATACATATCCTGGGCATCCACTGGCATGGGTGTTTGACAAACACTGATATTCTGTTTCACAGCAATGGCACTGGTGTGGGTACCACCAGGAAGCAGTCACTTCTGCCAAGTAGGGTGTAGGGTCATTGAAGGAGTACTCAAAGCTACCAAAAATGTTGGCATGTTTGTCTCTAGCTGTGCTGCTAGAGACAAATGAACAAGTGAAAGCTCCTGAAAGCACGTTAAAGATGCTCTGAACTCCTCTCTTCAAGCTTGTCAAAGCAATACCAGAACCTATTAGAACATGACTACATACCAAGGTATCTTCAGAGAAACCTGCACTAAGGTTGCTGCAGACCTTAGAGCAAAGCACGCAGCCCCACGGAAGACTGGGAGAGCAATAGGGAAGCTCCCAGGCACTCGGTGATCACCAGAAATGTCTGAAATCAACTTGCAGCCATAGCTGCTCCTCAGGGCTTCATCTGTCCCCACATGCTTGAGCACCTGGGCACGGGGGGTAGTTAGCTACAGCACACAGAAGAAAGTAGTCACTGGGCAAGATGGAAAACTGCAGGCGGTGCTGAAAGAGTAGGTGGGCGTGCACATGTACCTGTGTTCTGCTGTTTGTTTTCTCTGTGTGTTCATACTTAATTTCCGCTACAGATGCCCTGTTGCAGTAATTAACTGAGGTGTGACAACATTTTGATGTCTTCATACACAAACAATCCCATTCAGTAAGCATCATGAGTCATCCGAAATCTTCCTCCAAGCTGCGTGATGAGACCTTGAACAAAGCGTGCGAGGATTTGTATCACCCTCTCTGACAGGAGGCCATCGAAGAGGTACACCGTCTGTTCCTCTGGATCTGCTTACTCATTCCCTCTGCTGCTTAGGCTCTACAGTGGAGGATTTTCAGACTTTTCTAATTATATTCGCATTTAGCAACCTTCTGCTGAGCTACTGTTCAAAAAACAGCCACAACAAATAAATAAACAAGCCCGGGGCTGCCAGTTCAGACAACTGGCGCGCTTGCTCTGAGGACATCTGCCCTCTCCCTAGCACCAAGATCACAGATTGCCAGCAGTGGCCTTTCAGCTCATAGCAGCCTTCTTGCATTAGGCTTGTATGTCCGTGGCCCCTCAAAAAAACCAAAAGACCTTAGAGACTTCTTTTGGATTTCTCTTTCTTTTTTTTTTTTCTTTATTGGGCTTTGCACAGCCCTGGAAAAAAGTCTGCAATATCTTTCATAAACATCATCATTTATTAATGTACTGCAAGTCTGAAACAGCCCAGTTGTTTGGGTGCTTGGTAACATCTGAGGTTAGCTCATTTATAAAGAGGAGCAACACTGGAAAGTGTTTCTCTTCAGAGAATCATGCTGATGAAAAGTTGCTTAGAGCTCATCCAAAATTCTGTCTCACACCGGATCTTTAATGTAGTTTCTTTTGGATGAACTTGCAGTATGTGCGATTTTTTTCCCCTAAAAACCACCAGTATATTTGTATGCATTATTTTAACGCCGAGATTTTATTTTGATGTTATGTGAGAGATGTGGAAACCGCACCTGGGAAATTTGGCTGGCATTTCTGTAGCAATGTAACAATCGTGTGACAGCTTAACCAAGCGAGTACTGGTATTTAACTTGCTTTTCTTTTCAGCTAGTAATTTCAGATGTAATTTGAATATTCATAAGACAGCAAGACATCGACATCATGTTCTATAGAGTAAAATGCTGTGGAAATAAACGTATGTTTACAGGTTGAAGAGATCAAATACAGCAGAGGCTGGAAGGGAAGGACACACAAAAAACCATCACCTTTCTCTTTTCTGAATGTGTGCATCAGGCAAGGGTTATGATCATCATGTAATATTCAGGAGAGTTGCATGGGAAATAGATTTCCCATAGCAACAGCTGTTTTAGACGTTAGAGCAAGATTAGAGAGAACCTATTTCATCTATCTTTTGTTTTAAGTGAATGGTTATCTGCCAAACCAGCAGGTCAAAACAGGCACTTCTGTGAAGACAAACATCTCTTGCAAAAATTATACTCCTTCCGTGGATTTGTTTTTCTTGTGTGATAATGGGCAATCACGTGCCATACTCCAGGTCTCCATGTAATTACTAATTCACCATTTCAGTTCTATATGGTTAGCCAAAAAGGCCCTTAAGTAAGTAAGAAGGAATGCAAAAATGTTAATAAATTCAAGATGTTAAACTCTGATTTGTACCTAATTCCTTTAATACATGAAGTTCAAATTAAAATGTAACATCTGACTTTATGGATTTTTTGGCTTTAAAAAATCCAATAAAAGACAAGATTCTATTATAAAAATATTATAATCCAGTTTTGCTCTTATCTCTAGCTCTGTTAAAAGAAAACTAGAGACAAGTATGAACTTCTATAAATGAGTCATTATCAGAGATTACTATTTTTAAGTAGCATCCAAAAATTTGTCAAGCATTAAAGAGCACATAGGAAAGATTTGTAGATTGAATCCTCAAACCCTCCCTATTGAAGGACCAGGTTCATTTCATCTAACCAAGGGATCCTAAATTAGGAGCTAACACAGACTCCAGCTAAAAATCCTCAAAGAAAAACAAGGGGTATCAGATGATGACTCAGCTTCCCTAGAAGCTAAATAGCATTCCGAAAGAGTCTGCCTTTTGCTTTTGGGGTGCTTGCAGGCAGCGATGTTCCTACTGAAAGCAACGGAAGGGAAAATGCAAGCACCTCACTGGAAGTCGGTGGCTTGTTAGTAGTTCAGTGCTTCGACACTTGTGACAAGCTAGATCTCCGTTGTGTGGGTTGTGCCAGGTGCCACCAATAAACAAGGGGAGGGACAGAGAGACACTAGATAAAATTTATGGCAAAAGACTATGTACTCATGAATTTTTTACATAGGCATGTCCTGATGGTACTTGCAAATTTATCAACTGACTTATTTTACGTATGTTAATCAGATCACGTACAGCAGGCACCATGGAAGAGCATTTGTTTTTCAAGTAACTTAAATAAAGAGCAGATGGTGGCTTGGTGAGCAGGGTCTGGTCTTGTGCTCAGTTCCAGGTTCGCAGTCACAACTGATTTGTGAGACTCTAAATTGGGATATATCATATTTGAGCCAATATTCGCAAAAAATCTGCATGGAAAAGCTTACATTTGATAGTTGAAAGTCATGTGTTAGCTAATTTTTGATAGAAGGAACTTAAATGTCCTGGATGCTTGGGCCATTGCATGTCTGATTTATATCTGAAAAAAAAACCCTATTTATGGGGCCACACAAAGACAGGAAGACCTTGATTGCCCACCAAAAAATTAATATGCTGGGATGTGGGAGACTCAGGTTTAGCTCTCTGTTTCAAATATTTCACAGTCCACCTCTCCAAGAGAAGAGTTCAAAAGCACCAATCTCTCAGAGAAGCTAGTGGCAGGATATTTGGGATAGCTGCCTGGAAAGCAAAGTTTCCCATTCTCTGCCAGACTTTCTTCAGCTCCTTTTGTGCCCATCAGTCCCTCTGATGCTGGCCATTGATGCAGCTAACGCTTGGTCTCCCATGGGACATGTCGAAGATGACCTTCTCTCTTACCTTTGGTTATGGTGCTGCAGGTTCTATCCACTGATTTCTTTGGAGCACCAAAGAAGTGTCACAGCTTCACTCAAGGACACATCATCTGTGGGAAAGCATTTGGCACTGCACACCTTTTGGCAGGTAGCATGCAATGCCCTCTCTTACTTGCCCTCTCCAACTTAGCCCATCTTCCCGAAAGCTGACCTCAGAGCCAGAGAGAGGCAGGGCCAGTCTGGAGCACACAGGAAACAAGAGAATTAAAGTACTTTTGGAAGCTCCTCTGCTACAGCACATCCTCGTGAACAAGCCAGAACTTAATTTCTGATTGGTTTTGGTGGTGCAGGGGTACGTCATGTTTTTGCGCCAGTCCAGGGAGGGCATTTGTATACTCCCCACTAAAAGGGCTAAATTCCTCAGGCAGAGGAAGATTATTCCTGTCCCTCAAGCTTGCCAAGCCTCTCTCATCTCAAGGGAGAGTCTCATTACAAAGAGGGTTCCCCTGTTCTTTCACAGAGCACTTTCAGTCAGCTCAGTGTGAGCTCTCTCTTTGGATCTTATTGTGTACCTTTCTTGGAGCTAAAATGGCCATTGTTAGAAACAAAAACAAAACATCTCCCACATGTGTGTGGGAAAGTAGGAACTAGCACAAATAGTCACGACTGCAAATGGACACTGCTTTGCTTTCCAAGTGGCTATGACCCCAGATGGTAGGACATGACTGTATACTGGCAGTCCCTAAAGTACTAAAATAAAGCCCCATTTCAAGTACATTTGGCTCTAGAAATAGAAAAGTATCCTCTGTATTTATGTTATATTAGCAGTTGGGTTTGGAAGTTTTGCCAAAAGTTGTCCAGAAATAAAATAAAATTAAAAAAAAAATATTTGGATGAATCATCCATGTTACGGTCTTCATAAATCTACATCATTACCAAACTATGTCCCAAATTGCTGCATGAATACCAGACTTGAAACACTGGTGGGAAAAGGACTGTATAAAATTATGTCAGAGTACAACCGGTACTAACATGATGGCAAGGCAATATCATTCTGTTAGTCTACGAAATTTCTGTGGTGATACTCTAACTGTAAGACATATGCCTTTGATACAATAGCAGATGTGGTAATGCTCTATTTTACATACTATGGTATGCCTCCATCATTCTGTGGCAATGTAACCTCAAACCATAAGAGCAAAATAAGGCTGAACTTATAACTTTTAAAAAACCTATTACACAGTGCAGCATTGCAATGGCAATACTCACTACAGATCTGATTGAGGGAGTCTCTGAAGAGAAGCTGCTGACACACTAAGATTCTTCTGATGCCACCTTAAAATGAAGACTAATGCGTTGAAGACAGTTGTACTTTTCTTTCAATGTCTGTCTCATGGAATGGTTTATCATTTTTTTTTCATCATCTCTTAGTTATAAGAGATTATGAAAAGCCCCAGGCTTTGGGCAACCTGGTCTAGTAGAAGGTGTCCCTGCCCACGGCAGGGGGGTTGGAACTAGATGATCTTTGAGGTCACTTCCAACTCGAACCATTCTGTGATTCTGTGATTCTATGATTCTATGAAAAAGAAGGTTTATGAACATTTGCTAGTGGACACATTAAATTGTCACCCACAAAAATTACGATGAACATATCCATTCCTTCTAACTCTTTTTTTGCTTGTTTACTGTTAACCACAAGAAGACAAAGACAGTCAGATACAGGAAGAGATTGCCCAGAGAGGCTGTGCAGTCTTCACCCTTGGAGCTGTTCAAAACCCATATGGATAAAAGCCTGAACAATCTGGTCTGATCTCATAGCTGCCCTTGTTTTGAGATGGAGGTGGTCCTCTGAGGGTCCTTTGCATCTGAACTATGCTATGATCCTATGATCCTAAGATTTATTATTTACAATTTTATAGCAGAAATAATCTGCACTAGAGTCTCATCATTCAGCATTGTATTTCCACCATAGCCATAATTCAATTGTACAGAAATTTCTGGATCACCAACCCTGGGTCTCAAGGGGGGTTTAATGTCCCTGACAGCAGCCAGAAGGATGATGCAGTCAAGAGGATTTGTGGAAGGGGATAACTTCTTGGCTCAGGTATAGGATGGGCAACTAAGGGTGATGCACAATTGGATCTACTGTTCACTAATAAGGAAAAGCTGATCAGAGATGTGATAATAAATGGCAATGTTTACTGCAGTGACCGTGAAGTAGTGGGGTTTGAGAACCAGAGATGGGCAAGGAAGGAGATAGTAGAGCACAGGAGACTAGACTTCAGACTATTCAAGGAACTGCTAGATGGCATCACTGGATCTCTGAAGGGTAAAAGGTGCACAGGGAAGCTGGCAGGTCTTTAAAGAACAGTTCATGCCAATCCTTAGGAAACCAAGCGGACTTATCAGAATATTGGTTTGATTGAGCAGGAAAGTCATGACAGAGCTCCACTGCAAAAAGGCAACATAAGGGGGAAGCAAGGCCAGGTTATAAAGGAGGAATCTGGAAACACTGCCCGGGTATGCAGAGATGGTGTCACAAAAGCTAAAGGCCAGCTGGAGTTCAGACTTTCAACGAATGTCAAAGGCAACAAGAAGAGTTTTTATTACCAAATTAGTAGTAAAAGGCTGAACAAGGAAAATGTGAGGCCATTGCTAAATGGAGCAGTGGTTTAGTGATAGCAGACAAGTTGATATACCAATGCGGCCTTTGCCTGTGTTCAGCAACAACATCTCCCAGGCCTCTGCACTCAGTGAAAGGGTTCAGAGAGGAGAGTAGCTAAAAGCACAGTATGAGGACTGAGTCAGGGACTGCGGACAAAAATTTGACCCAGGCAAAAAACTGTTCCTGGGTACATGGAGAAGCAAAAGCAGATTTCCAGTGGGGATTTACCAGAGGTAAAACCAACCTGATATGCTTCTATGATAAATTTCCTGGATTTCTAGCTGACAGGTGAGTAGTGGGTGTCATTTACCTTGACCTTAACAAGGTTTTCAACATTGTCTCCCAATTAAGACATTAAGGTCTGGATGGGTGGAAAAGCAAGTGAGTAAAAAGCTGGTTGAATAGTTGGGTTCATAGGTTAGTGTTTAATTGGTTTTACTGTACCTGGTGGCTAGTGACAAACTAGCATTGCAGGGCTCTATACTGGAACTTGTCCTGTTTAAAGTCCTCATCAGTGACCTGAAGGAGATGACAGAGTGCACCCTCCTCTAGTTTGCAGTTGGCACCAGACTGGGGGAACCAGTCAGTCAATATGCTCAGGGGCAGGGCTACCATCCAGAGGCCGTTAGGCAGGCTGGGAGAATGGTTCAATTGTGAAATTCAAAGAACAATTGCTGGACTCTCCAGAAGAGAGGGACTGTGATCCACACGGCAGCTGCAGAGCCTCAGGGACAGCTCTTTCCCTCCTCGATAGGAGGGATGCATGTAGTAAGAACCAAGATTAGACTCTCCCCTCCATGTAGCAATGCTACTGAAAACCTATCAATGCGTTCTCCCTGCCCAACTGCATTACAATTCACTCAGCCTTTCCATGAGCTCTCAGTCTGGGGGCCTGATCCATAGTTCTTTGGCTTTGCTGCAAATCTTTCAGCAGATTATAACAAACGTTGAATCAAGACCTCTGCAAGCTACGACTCTCCTTCGTACCAAAGTACTAGTAACTAGTTCAGTGCTTGCCCTATTTATACGCTTGCATTTTTTCTTTTTTTTTTTGAGATTTGATCCTTTTGTCTGAATGTCTAAACTCAGCTCAATTCTTTTATCTTTGACCCTTTTTTCATTATCCTTCAGAACTTTGTAGCTGACCCTGTTTTGACCTGGAAACTGAACTGGAGACCTCCTGAGGTCCCTTCACACCTGCACCATTCTATGACGCTATGAACTGTTCTTCTCTGCTCAGGTAGGAGCTGAGGAGTTTAATTTTCAGGATGTTTTAAGGAAGAAACTAAATGCAGCTGCAGCACTAACTGGACTCCCTTTTTCCCACCTTCAGACTTTCCTGCAGTCTTTGCTAATAGATCATTAGGCATGTTTATCTTTCAGAACTGTAGCAAATGCTTAAAAAAACAAAAAACACAAAAGAACTGTAAACAAACAGACAGACAAAGAGTTTGGTTCTACTAGTAAGGACTGGGACTAGACAGCGGCTTTGTTCCAGGATCCAAGACCCACACCCAGAGGAGCATTCAGTTGCCCTATGCTCAGCAATAGGAAAAAAAAAAATCTTTTTCTAAAATATTCACATTCAGCATACTGCTGGTGTGGGAGAAAGAAGAAAGGGGGAACAGAAGCAGGAACACATGAAAATTGTTACTGTCCTGTTACACCAACATCAACTGATGTACACGTCCACACCCCCTTTGATTCCCAGTCAAGCCCTTTCTCAGTTTTTGTCCACCTGCTGGGGGTGTGTGTGTGTGTCACATACAGATGAATTAAATTTATCTCACTCCTCAGCCAAGGTATTGTAATAGGAATTTCAGTTTTCAGTGCTTTAGCCAAAGAGAGCCTAGGAGCTTTCTTAAGCATCCTCAGTCATAACTGTTCTTCATACCAGGAGCTAAAAATATTAATGTCACTGGCACGGCAAACTGATATAACAGCTAAAACCTTTGGTCTGCTAAACGTATTAAAATGGGGAAAAGCTGTCTTACAGACATTGTCAGTACATTTCAGCAGCTCTGGTGGAGTCTAGAGAAGGAAATCTAACACAAGAATGATGCAAAAAATATTTTGAGTTCCTCTGATATAAAGGTGGCTTTACCTACCAAAATAAGAGGCAGGAAGGAGGAGAAGAGGGAAGAAATTTGACAGGACTCATAAAAATCTCCAAAATTTAAATATCTATGTGGTAGGAATCTTACAGTTAGGGATCTCAGGAAATACCCATAGCCAGATTTCCAAGGTTACTGAGAAGTCTGTCAGCCAGGCTGGAGGCCGTTCGGAAAAAAATCAGCATAGGACCAGAAGGACTTAAGGAGGAGTCCTAGGACCTGACTTACCATGCTAGGTCCTCGTGCTAAAACCATCCACCCACAAAAGCATTGCACAGGTTTTCCAGGTTTTGGTAGATACCTATTTATCTATGTCTTTGTTACCAGAATACACTGGGCATTTCAAGTCCTGTCCTGGAGTGTCTCCAGAAGTGCCTCAGCCCTGGCAATGCCGAGCATCACTTTGGGACAAGGCAATGTAAGGCAGCATCGCAAACCGATATTGCTCCTGCAGGCTTCATGCAAAGCCAGGTCTGGCAGCAGTCCCAGAGCTCATCAACACAAAATGGGGAGGAGGGAGGCTACATTTTTAATCTTTAATTGGATCTGTGAGATATCTGGATCTAGCATCTAAACCCACGCCTCAGTCCTTCATGAGCACATTAATTACAGAGCCAGAGGGTATGCTACCAAGGCGGAGGAAAGCAGGGAGCTGGGAGGAGGTGCTATCATTCCTGTCAGTTGAAGCTGTTTGACTTTTCATTAAACTAATTTAATTTATCACTCTCCAGCTAATGGGGCAACTTCTGGGCTAGGGATCTGCACAGCTACCTGCCCTGCCTCATCAACAGTGGCCCAGCCCCATAAAGAGGGGTGCTCTGAAAGGGCAGAGGTGAGAGCATCCTCACAGCTCCAAGCATGCCAGAGAGGGGTTGGAATCTGGCTTTGGGACTGGGACACTCTCTTGAGTGTCACCACATCTTTGAATCCTCTCGGTCTCCTACTTGCTGAGTGAGTGCTTCTCCTGCTTAGCAACTGCAGAAGGATAGACAGCCTCTTCTGTCAGCCACCTCCCAAAAGTGCCTACCTCACTCATGAAGTACCCTGCGTGTAGATGAGCAATCTTCTGACATAGTGGATAAGGTGCCAAAGACAGGGACAGAGTACAAATACCAGTTCTTCTCTTGAGCATTTCCCAGTGTATTCCTACCTAGTCAGAACTCCATAGAATCATAGAATCATTAAGGTTGGAAGTGACCTCAAGGATCATCTAGTCCAACCATCCCCCATGACCTATTACCCACTAAACCATGTCCCTAAGTACCACATCCAACAGGGATGGTGACTCCACCACCTCCCTGGGCAACCCGTTCCAATACCTGACCACCCTTTCTGAGAAGAAATTTCTCCTCATCTCCAACCTAAACCTGCCCTGGCGCAACTTGCAGCCATTCCCCTTTGTCCATGTGGGCTCAGATCACTGCTGGGATGCCAAAATCCCCCTGAAGCACTCCAGATGGAGCTGGCATATCCAGATTACACTGTATGAATCCCTGAACACCCACCTTGCAAATCCAGTTTGAAGAGGGATTGGGACCCTGGAGAACTCTTGCAACATTGTTATTGTCACAGACCACAATAAAGAGATGTCTGAAAATAGAATAATCGCTTGGTGCTGAAAGCTTTTAGACCCCACAAGAAAATACGTGGGTACAACCTATTTTCATGACAAAGAGGGACAAAATTCCAGTCACGGTATTATTTTAAAGAAAGCTGAATTCGGTTACAGTGCAGGTCAGACAGATGTTCCACCCAAGGAGCCAAAGCATTACTAACTATTATATTTGTGTTTTATTACAGAGCCTCAGAATCATAGTTGTGGGCCAGGACCCCACTGTAATGGATGATATATAAAAACAGAGCAAATATCCCTCATGACAGAAGTCTGAGAAACCCACTGGCTTCAGTGCGCTCACTCACACCGCAAAGAAGCAGCTGATTCGTCCTAACAAATAAACCATCCGTACATTTTTACACCAAGAAAAAAACAAAAGCAAACAAAAAAAAAACAAACAAAAAACCCTGAAAAAAAAACCCCACTATCAAACAAACTAAACCAAACAAAACAGGAAATAATCCAATAGCCGGCTGTAAAGCGTAGACTTACCGTGAAAATAAGTAGATGCATTTGTAACAAACAACAATGTGCCTTTCCTTCTTCAAAACAAAGAACATTAAGAGAGCTCTCTTTTGCTTTCGCTTTAGTTTTGGTTTGTTTGTTTGGGGTTTTTTGTGTTCGTGATTTCCAAAGAGCCAGACTAGCCCTATACTTAGAATAGCAAATTTAGCCAATATAAAAGTTGATTTTAAAGCTATTTGAATACAACATTGCATCTCTTGTTTGCAAATTTAATTAAATAGTACATGAAGATCTGCTAGTAAGTAACTTTTAAAATACGGCTACGATTAGACCAAAGTGTTTTAATCTCTAGACAAGTTCTACTAGCCACACGCACTTATTTTGCCGATGACCATGACTGGGTTTTACTTAGGTACTGGCCAAAACATGCCACAAAATTGGAGATGTCCTAGAAGCTGCATGAGAAAACTACTTTCATGCCTTCTTTCAATCTTAAATAAACAGCAGGGTACTCTGTGTGCTGAAAGGGAATCGTTTATGTTGGACTAAAACAGAGAAGGAAAAAAAGATGCAGAGGCCAGAATAAAAGTAGGCTGGATGCCTGGAAATAAATATGAATATATTATAAAAATATTTCAAACTAAGGATGTGAAAAATGGAAAGCCCAAACCAAAACTAGGGAACTGAATATAATTTGGTTTTACGACTAAAAAGTGGCTTAATACCAATACAAAGCAGGGCAAGATTGCTTCTGAGATCTGGAAAAACAGGGGAAATTTCTACTCCTTAGCTGCTCTGATGTGAATCTCGAACAACTCCTTTGGTTTCTACAGATTTGCTCCATGATTACTTCCAAATATTTTGCCTAAAACTCCTGCAAACGCAGGGTGATCACAGTGCAACCTCCTTGTGGAAGCACAGAGCTCACCTGTCAACTGATGTGCGGGATCACAGGTTTTATCTGTCTGAATCGAGGGCAGAATCTAGGCCCACAAAAATATGCCTGATGGTAATCACCAAGGACTTCTGCTGGCAACAGCACAAGCTTGTCACACTTTAGCTGGCAGAACACTCTTACCTGTCTGGGCAGGCCAGGCAAACACCACCACCCGCTGCGGCAAAGGCACAGAGAGCACGACAACAGCATGCACTAGATGGCGATTAATAAAAACTCTCCTTATTTGCTTCCTAACACAGAATCTGGGAAGACTTTTTCTTCTTGTGCTTTCCATATCTTTACCATTAAAAAAATGAAGAAATATCAGAATAAAGCTATCAAGTGGTACATGGCCAGATGGTGATAAAAGACTAAACACTGCTATGAAACCATGACCAAAATTAGGATCTTTCTGATAGTCTTCCTTTGTTTTGCAAAATATACTATAACATTTTTTTTTGCTGATTTTTTTTGTTGCATAATGAGCAATATCTCTTTTGTGGCTGCAAAATAAAGAAGAACTAGGTCATCATGTTTATTATACTGTACCAGAAAGATAGTGGTCTCTTAAATATAATGGATTCTGAAAAGGTTAGTGACAGAAGGGCCAAGAGGCTTTATTAAGAAATTATCTGTAAAGACAAAAATAGAATGACTGCAGAAAGAGATCAGAAGCAGAAGTATGGACGAAAGGAAGACGGGAAGATCCAGGGAACAGAAAATGTATGGAACTGTAAATACTGAAGCAAGAAAAAGAAAATTATCTACAAATAGAAAAGGCAAGGGTGGAGAAAAGCCAAAACGTAAAATATTATAAATCAAGTATATTCAAAAGATCATGTTTAAAAATATCAAGTAACAAAAAGGCTTTTGAGAAAAGATGTATTAAAAAAAAAAAACCCCAAAAAAAACCTGAATGAGCAAGAAGACCCATCAAACCAGAGGCCAGACAGAGATAGAGAAATAGGCATGTCTGAAGCAATGAATGGTGAGAAAAGACATGACAGGTTAATAGAGAGAGGGAAAACAGGATTTTAGACAAATGCTGGAGGATTTGTACTGTATATAGGGCAAATTACATGACAGGCAAAGGAGCAATTAGTAGAAAATAAGCCTGTCATTTAATACTAGGAGCTGGTTAGAACCCAAGCAGATGAGAAATGTGGTTTAAGTGGTTTCTCTAAGATCAGCAGCCCAGAAGCCCAGCTAAAAAACATAAACACAAAGATGGTGTCAATCATTCTTGTTGGAAGTGAAATGGCACAGAAATGGTTTAACGTAATCCCTGAGGGTTAAATGTTGATTCCAACTTTGTTTTCGGGTTTCAGCATACATTTAAGAAAACCCCTCTGTTCCATTTGCTGCCCAGAGCCTTTCACATTCCACTTCTTAACTTTCTTCCTTTTTTCATAACTAAAGGGATCACTAGTCAAACCAAATCCAACAAACGTCAAAGGCATTCTTTCAAGGCCCATATGTGGTCTCAAAACATCTCACTTCTTGACAACGACTGAGAGCAAGAGAACTGGGCCTGAGACAAGATGATCATTATTATTTTTAAGGAAAGGTACTCATATTTAGTCATACATTCCATCTAAAACATCCTATTCAAAGGTTGTTTATAATTCCAGTCAGCTGTGCAACACTAGCTCCCATGGGAACCTCAAAATTTAAGTGTTGTGTTTAGTCAATGGACAACTCTTTTCCACACAGGCATCTGGTGGCCCATGCAAATAAACGCAGGCAGAGCTTTTTTACTTTTGGGGGAGATGTTGCCCCAGAGCTTCAGGCTACAGAGCACGTCAGGACACAGCAGGCTCACGTTGATAAGGATCACCACGGACACAGGGCAGAAGTGCCTTGATGCAAGCTACTGCTCTATGAACTCCAACTGTATTTAGTAAAAGCAATTAAAAGTATTTAGTTATAAATTAAAAATATACAGGAAGACCTTATCAGAAAAGATAATCACAAGTTAGTGTGCACGTATGAAAGTGCAGATACAGACATATATACACACACAGTTGCATGTACATCCAGATGTCTTTGATAGATAAGGAATACATCAGTCAACACAGCTGTGTCACCACATAGGATTAGCAATCTTACAGTGCTCAGAGCTGTTTATAACCAGTGGTAATCTTTAGGATCAAGAAAAGCAGGAGGAAACATTTTCTCTTTGGAAGTGCACCTTTTTAGTGGTGGGTTTGGCTTAATGTTGCTGCACTCTGCACTTTATGTTGATTTAGGAACGCATGCAAGACTAGACCCAAAAAAATTTAATGTGACACAGGTAAACTAGCAACGTGACCTTTCCCTTCACTTAAGAAAACGCTTGGCTGGAGTGAGGAAGACAGAATAACCCATAACCCTCCAAAGACATTTCGCATCAGGTGTGTTGAAGAACTTTTGGGTGCCTGTGTTACTGCAGGGACCTGAACCACCTGACCCTAACTGCTTCATTACAGAGCTTTGGCTACCACTGTCCCCTGTAGGGACTGCCTTCTTCATATGACTAAGGAGTGCAAGAAAATCATCTGTACAGTCTTTATACACATCAATCTTTTCACACCCAGACAAGATCAAAAAGCCCTACTGCCTGCTGCACCACAGTGCATCGCAGTTTTCCACGTGTGCAACAGTGTACCTGGGGTAGTTCAGACCCCAGCACAAGCACCTGAGCTTTGCCCGCAGTGAACCCCAAGAGCCTGAAACACCCTAACCTCTGATACTGGACCTCCATACATCTGGAAAGGCAGGTGGGCTGGTATCTGCTCCCAAAACCAAATGAAGGAGGCCTGGTCCTGCAGGCAGACTCCTATCTACATCTCAACTAATACAAAGGAGTGATTATGACATGTTGGTATCTTATAAACAAGTCAGTGCCATTAAAACTGAGCCACATTTTCTTATTTCCAGATGTCGTTCTGTCATTGTGAGTGTTGCAGTTGTGTACTGTGGCTGCTTTTCTGGACATGGATAGTACCACAAAATCCCCTTGTCTGTACGTTTGTTTCCGTAGGCTCACAGAGCTAGTTTTTGTATGCATCAGTGACAAATGTAATTTCTAAAATGTTTTCCTTTTTTTTTTTTTTTGCATTATTTATTTCCCAAGCCATTAGTGAACCTTATTTATCTCCACTGCCTTAGTAACATGACTGAAGCTGACACAGGAAGAGACGGGCAGAAATGCCGCTCTTACCACACAACTTTATTGATGTTTCTGCACCAACTGTGATTCTTGGCAATCCAGTCCAGCCTTTCCCAGCCTTGGTTGATGAAGTCATACCCACGACATCAACAAAGAGAGATTCAACTTCTCCTCGCTCACATTAGAAGGGGTCTTCAACGTGCTCTTAAGAGAAGGTGATGCCTCCAGATACCCTGTGAGAAAAAGCTCCAGTTTATTTCCCCCATCATCGCTGGCATTTGTGTGCCACGTGCTCCCTGAAGAGAAGGCAAAGCACTGTTTGGGAACTTGGGCTCCCAAGGGTATATGTGTTTGGCATTTCTCTAGTTCACTGAATGCCACATGACTAGTGCTGATGGTTAGATTTCCTGGGTAAGTGCGGGAAGCAGAGCTCACTGCCTTTGTCACCTCCATCTGCTTTCCCAGAAAAGCTAGGGGGAAAGTGGCTGGGATTTCCATGTTGCAAGTTTATGTCTTAAGACTTTTAACACCTCGGTAAGTTTACTACAACAGCTGACAGTCATTGCAACACACAGCAAAGAAAGAAAGTAATCACAAAGTGTTCTTCTCTCTATTTTATATTCAACTTGCATGTACTGTGTGCTCGTATGTTTGTCTGGCTCTTCAGGGACCCACCAGCCCATTCTCTCCCAGTCCAGTAGATGTGAAGCTGTTGGACAATCTCAGCTGAATTTGACAGAAAACTGGAGCTCCCAGCTCTCTCTTGAGTATTTCCGCAACACATAGACTAAGCCCTGGTCCCTGGACCAAGTGGTACAGGGTAACTCACATCTGCTCTTACTATAGGGCACGGTCCTCCAGGCCACTTCTTCCCTTCTACATCTCAATTTCTCCCACTCTCTTTGTCCTGGACTGGAGCCTGATAGTGGATAGAGTGCTTTAAAGCCCAGTTACTCAATTCCTACCAGCTTCCCAGGAGGTGGGTGGAGAGATGTAGTCGTCCCCAGGGAGAGAACGACTGCAGGCAGTCACACTTCTTCCTGTGTTAGGGCACTCAGCTCTCCGAGCACCAGGCCATCTGCTTCAGAGTCTATTCCTGTTGCCAGCTTCTCCTTACTTTCACAAATGCTCTCCATCACTGTGAAATATTCATATCTATTCATTTCCCCTTCCTTTCTAAGCTGCACAGAAAAAACCGTGACTCCGGCCTTAATATTTTTTTAATGCTGTTGGGATTGTCACAGACCACAGCGGATCACCGTTACGCTGTTGTAGGTACAAGGGATTGTCACAGACCACAGCAGATCACCGTTATGCTGTTGTAGGTACAATCTTTCAGTGGTGTTCAAAAAACTTTCACTATTCCAGCAAAACCCCTATTTTTATCAAGTATGAAACATTTGGGAATTGTGTTAACTTTGACAGCTTACGAGGAGAGACAATAAAAATTAATAGTACCAACTCTTCTTTCCTGGTGTCAACAAAATTTATTTCATTATAGCAAAATTTTGCCTTTCAATAGTTTTTCCATTATTTCATTTTAACTTCTAGATCATAATTTTAATATTCTACTCCTATACATATTCCCTTTTTTATATTGCAGTTATGACACTAGTCAAGTGAAATATTGCAATGGCTCTAAACATATTTTTTTCTGGAACAACTGGCCTATAACTCACTTAGATTTTCTTCATAAACGACATTCTGCAGAGCTCAGCAAATAGAGTTTGCAGTCTGGGACTGAACCAAAAAAGTTAAAAAAGAAATTTCATTCAAGCCAAATCAAAACAGAAACTGACATTACAAAAATAAATTAAAAATGAGGGAGTTTATTAGCAGAAATTAAGTTTTTTCTTTTCTTTTAAGGATGTTAATGTCTCTGCCCTTAGATACCTTATTAGCTATTGATTTGTCACATTCAGCCCAGCATCATAAATGGTTTCTGTCCATGCAAAACCTAGTTTTTGGTGGACATAATGGGAAAAGACCTTCCTGGCTCAGACTCTCTTCTCCAGGAGAGTCTTTGTCCTGTGACTCCCTTGCCAAGCAAGACCGCTGGTCTTTGGAGGCATCCAAGCATGGGCTACATTGCTCCTGCTTCCTTTTTTCCCCTCCTGTTTCAAATCATCTGGGAGCACTGAGCAGCAAGGGTTGCTGTACTGGGTCAGGCTGAGCTGGAGTTAATTCCCTCACAGCAGCCCTTACAGCGCTGTGCATTGATAGCAGCAAGGTGTTGATAACACACCGGTGTTTTGGCTACTGCCGAGCAGTGCCGGCACACACCAAGGCTGTGTCTCCAACC